>WOUH02000036.1:4816069-4827602 GCA_009936405.2 Stevia rebaudiana
TTCTTGTCAATTTTAAAGACAAAGGACATGTACTGCAAAACGGTGTAAACATAAAGGACGTTTTCTGCAATTTACTCAAATTATAATCTACATTTAATAAATAAAATAAATTTCATTCGACCAAACAAATGATGTTACACCCACGTTCCCAACATAATAATTCCACAACCATACAAAATATAAATGATCGAAAACATGTCTATTCATGCTTATCTATCACTAATTATATCTAAACGTGTTTTAGTTACTTTAGAATTTAGAACATATGTTATGCTCTATATCTATCACTAACTATATCTAAACCATGTTTTAGTCACTCACTTTAGAGTTTAGAACATACGTTATGCTCTATATCTATCACTAACTATATCTAAACCGTGTTTTAGTTACTCACTTTAGAGTTTAAAACATATATTATGCTCTACTCGTAAGCTTGTTAGGTCATACGCGACACCATAGGGTAAGGGTGTCGTGTGACAACCCTCTTCATCAACTACCAACAGTTAGATTAAATCTTATAATATGGTGTTCAATTGTGTTTTCTTTTTTAATTATCATGTATTATTTTTATTATTGTAAACTAGTGACATTAGTGGTTACCTTCTTATAAAAGTGGTACGCGTTCAAATCTTTGCAAATATAGGATCATATGGTATTTAGAAGTAGAAGCAAGATGCACAATAAAAATTTTCAAAACCAAATTTTCACAATTTTTTCAAAATTTGTACCAAATCACCAAACACTTAATTTTGCTTCGTATTATGTGGGTTTAATACAGTTTATAGGCCTCTTAATGCCTCTTAACCACTACATTCATCATAAATTTTATAACCAAATTATAAGTCCCAACTCGTTTCATAGACTTTACACGCGATATCACAAACTATCCAAATGTAATATGTTATCACTGGAGTTTTTGTAACTTAATAAGGGTTTATAAAAGCAACAAACTTGACATACAAGGAAACTAGAAAACGCTTTCACGAGCAGTTGGTATCATAACTTGCAAGCCCCAACAACTCAGGTCCTTCCAAACGAGGATTATTCTCAAAGCTGCAAAACACAACCATTATAAAGTTATTAAACTTAATTATTAAAGAATGAAAATTATTATTAACATTTATAAATCTTACTTGCTCAAAGGGATATGTTCAAACGGGCCAGTGGTAGGAATTGTTCCACATAGATTGTTGTTTGATACATCCCTGTAGAAAATATGCAAACATTTTTTTAATATTGCGTTATTTCATCTTGTAAAATACAATAAACTGAAAAAAAAAATTAATACAGTATACATACATCACTTTCAAGCTTGAAACACCAATAAGTTCCCTCGGGATTCTTCCAGTTATATGATTATCATTAAGACGCCTGCAGATTATGTCGAGAAATTAATAATTTATTTATTAAATTAAAATTAAAGTTATTAAATATTGTTGTAAATAGTGAAACTCACAAGAACACTAGTGATTTCAATTTTCCAAACGTAGGTGGAATATTGCCAGATATATTGTTGTTGTAAAGATCCAAACTTATGAGGTTTTTCAAGTTTCCAATCTCTGCAGGAATTGGACCTTGAATGGTATTTTTGTAAAGCTCTCTGCAGAAATAATAATAATATATCATAAATCATGGCTGTTAATGGCAGTTAATAACACTAATTGAACTAAATGGTTGATTGAACAAAGCTTATAAACAAATAAAAAATAACTCACAGATACTGTAAGTGTTCAAGTTTTCCTAATTCAGGCACCAGATGACCAGATAATTTTGAATTTCCAAGATCTCTGTAAAAGAACAATAATAACAAAATTAAGTAGGTAAATATTTCAGATTAGGTTAAAAAATTTGTTACATATTAAAGAGCATAACTTTCACAATAAAAGATGTTTATGAAAGTATAACCGTAAAGCTAAGAGATAAACGATTAAAGGCTGCAATTACATCCATAATCTTCTCATATTCGCACATATTAATAAAAAGGAAATTTCAACATCTTACAAATAATAATTACTTCAACTTGTTAAACATTTTTATAGGAAGTAAAAATTTTACTAGAATGACAAACATCAACATCTTCATTGCACACCCTCATCAACAACAAATCACCAAAGACAATCAGTAGCAAATACACTATATCAATCTGTTGACCGAAATCATATACTTATGTCGAATTTAACCTTAGGATGATAAAATTCATGTTCCTAGATGTAATTGAAGAGCATAATTTCAGTCTAAGAACAGCATATGGGTCAAATTTGGGGATTTAAATCAGAAAAACTTACAGGCGAGTAACATGATTGTCTTGATTACAGGTGATGTGAAACCAAGTGCAGGGGTTAACAAGATTGGGATCCCAGCTCTGAAGTACTTTATCTGGATCGTTCAAGCTCCGGCGAAGAGCATAAAGCGCGTCTCCTTCAGAATTTCCGGTGACCGCCGATGTGAAGACTGATAATACGATGACCATAACATCTAAACCGCCCCACGCCATGATACGATGGGGCTTTGTGGGAACTGCAATTGGAGGGGATTTGATCAACAGACCGTTTAGCAAAAGAGAAACTGGTTAGATTTTGATTTATTGGAAGTGAATGATGACGATGAATCTGGGTGCGGTGGAGTTGGGTGGGTTAGACTCGCTTTTGAGGTTTGACTCCAGACTCAGAACGCAAATGAAACAAAAACAGGGTTAAATTACTCGGTGGACTCCGTAGTGCTTGCGTGTTTAGACTTTAGAAGTTAGGTTACTTCGAAATTATTATGTTTGGTAATAAACGGATGACAATAATATATGGTTTTTTTTTTAATAGCGTTTGGAACCTCACTCAATTATCTAAGTAAAACTTTTTGAGACAGTGATATCAACTGTCCATGAGTCTGACTTATCATAAATTTACTTATTTATGAACACTATAAAAAAGGAAACTCATCCATGTGAAAAAACTGTTGATCTTCCTGAAACTATCTCATGTGAGATTTGAATCAAATATCTTCCCATCTTAATAAGGTTTTATGTACGTCAGTCTAACAACTTAAGTTAGAGATAATTGGTTTGAGTCGATTTATTTGTGTTAATGTTTCTTCATGTTCGTATAGCATATTATCCTGTTAACAACTCACCCATTGGATCAACTAAATATGAGATCTACCGGTGTTAAATAGGCACTTTCACGCTATTAAAAATAAAAATAAAAGGTAAGCAGTTTCACTTTTTATTTATTAGGACTTCGAGCAACACAAGCCCTTAAGGTTAAATCCTTTGTTACGTGCAACTACACTTAGCATTTATGTTGACTTTTTTTTTTTTGTTATTCAGACGTTTATTATATAATAAATTTAATAAGAGATGCATACAAGAAAGATAGGCTACTTTCATTTGTGACCTTAAACTACACTAATAAAACAAAAGTTTAAGTAATTAAAAAAAAAAAGAATTAACACCATTTCTTCATATGATCTTAAATTAATCTTAACAATGGATCGGGTGCAGAGAAACCTGAAGATGGTACCAGATCAACAACAGCAAGATGAACAATTTGATGATATGCAGCATGGCTCCTTTCCAGTCAAACAATTTCAGGCACGCCATCATATTATCAATTCGATTTCAAATTCTATGTTTGCTCTTGTTTCTTATCGAAATTTTCAAATGAGTATCGAGTTATAATCTCGATTACTAGGTTTTTCTCCCTGAAATTAGGGCTTCGATTACATCTTGTGTTTCCCGACGAGGTTTTCAAATTTGTTTAAATTTGTCAATTCACATTTCTTGATGACTTTGACAATTGTGGATTTAACATCGATGATATTTTACCGACTAAATTTTTAAATTTTTTATTAAGCCCTAAATACTTCTGAAATTGCTTATTGCTGCAGTTGACATAAAGAAGTTGAAAGACGCCGGTTTATGTGCAATTGAATCTGTATCATACTCTCTTTTGAAAAGAGTTTCTGTAAATTTAAGGAATCAGGAAGCGAAAGTTGATTAAATTGTTGAAGCTGTAAAGATGCTAATTATGGTTTTGTGTACTTTTAGTGAAATCTCAGAAGTTTAAGACTCGTTTCACTACAAAGTCTAAAGACTCATAGTGTGTTTTACATTAGATTATTAGATTATATTGTGTTATAATATGCTAATCTTTAGTTTAATTCTTTTAGCTTCCGTTAGACCAATGTATATTGTTCTTTACAAACAGTTTAATCAAGGATCATGACATAAGTGAGTTGAAGCTGTAAGTTGTAACTATATGATGCATAAGTGTTGGGAAAAATGCAACAAATTAATGGTTTAAATGAAAAAATTCTTTAATGTCAAACGACTTGCTCATTCAACAAAGAAATTCTTATAGTGTTCTTGCCCAACTTTTCATGAACAAATAGCAACAAGATCATAAAATCATTATCACCAAATCACTGACAAAAAAGATTTATCTGAAATTATTATTTAGCATTCTATCCCACTTCACATCTGTTAATTTTTAAGTTTATTGGTAGCAAAAACAAGTACTAAACATTCACATCAAGGTCTTCTGTGTTCTTTTTGTTTGTTAAAAAAATAGTAATTAGAATCATTCAAATTTATCACAAAAAATTACAATTAAAAGTGTCTTTTCTTATCACGAAAAATAACACTTAAAAGTGTCTTTACAGCAAACAAATATTTTACAAAATAAACTATTTCTACATTAGTAGGTAGACTTCCTGTTAATTAAAATACATCTTATATTCCCGTTTCACAAATTGTCATCTAGGAAAAAGTCAAAAATTTGATTGATGCGTTTATTGACTTATATTAATGGTTTGCTCTTGGAAGGTTTCAATCACATACAAATCACCAGAATATTTTATAAGACAATTAAGAATGGTCCTAAACACCACCTTTTTGTCCCAACACCACCAAATAATATATAAATATATATATATATATATATATATATAAATATATCCCTCTAGCCACATATTGTCTATATAAGAAACCAACTTTCATTCCAATCCATCTTCTATTTCTCCCATCATCTATACATCCAAAACCCTTAGTTTTTTTTCATCCAAAAAAAAGGTGAAAACCGATGGCGAAAGGCGGAAAGCTAACAAAGATCAAGTCGGTGCTAAAGAAATGGCATTCGTTTAGCAACAACAAGCCGGTTGATTACACCAAAGATGGTGCAAGTGCACCCACTTCCGATGAAGATGACTACAACAACTCGAACCATTCTCACGCGGTCTATGTAGGCAAGTCAAGGCGGCGATACCTAATAAGCTCAGATGTGGCCCGACACCCGTTGTTCCAAGAGCTTGTGGAACGATCGGGTGATGGGACCCACAGTATCGCGATTGAGTGTGAGGTTGTGTTGTTTGAACATTTATTGTGGATGATTGAAAATGCTGACCCTCAACCGGAATCTTTACATGAGCTCGTGGATTTTTACGCTTGTTAATTGATCCTTTTTTTTATAATTAATTTCTATATTCGTTATTGTAACTTGTTTTTAAAATTCATGTACTGCCATTGATCATTTTCTTTGTTGGTTAACAAGTAATTGATAACTTATTCGTTATGTTTTATGTTTCCTTTTAGTTTGATTAGATATTCAATCTAGTTTTGTAACCCAACAAGATGTACCGTCTAAAATATTCAATCTATGTTTTGGTCATCACGTCTCTGATCAGTTGGTTTAATCTAAAATGTACCGTGTACCTATCAAAACCATTGGATTTGAATGGAAGGTTTCCATGTTTTTATTTTTTGACTTCAATACAAAACCAATGATAACTAAAAATGTGAAATTAAATAAATCTATATGCAAATTATTTTAACTAATATAAGACATTCTATAATAATTCACTATCTATTTTCTCCTTTTTTATCTTGCAAACACTATGTATGTACAAATATATATGCAGTTTAAAACTGGTTTTGTATTAATCATTGACATTTTCATTACATAGACAACTTCAAGTAAAGAACGACCAAATCACCAAACCACTTTAACCATAGGGCTCACAAGATACAATGTGTGTGAGAGGGAAATAATGGATTATACGACTACGTACCATTTTATTTATAACAGTTACAATACTAGATACATGCATATGTGCTTATTTGGGTCTCATAGTTATCTATTTAAAAGTTGTATATGTTTAGACCAATTTAATATATATTAATTTATTTATAAAACGTATTTTCTGGTTTCCTTAACCAAAAGATATCTAGTTGATTCCTGTCTGTGTGTCATTGTCACATAACGTTTGATTGAATGCGACAACAGTGACCAAAAATTTCGGTTGGTAGCGATGAAAGGAGATTGGAAATTGATATGATAAAATAAAGTGAAAATAATTAAATAAAAAGGTGGGCAAATGATTGGGGTTTGGTTGGATGCTTTTTGTTTAATTAATGATTAATCAAAGTCTATGTACCAAACACTCCTTTTTTTTTTTGTCTTTCTCTTTGGTTTCAACACCCTTCCTTTTTAATCGAATAAACGCGTTTTCAGTACCCTCAATATAATTTCTTTTGTGTTAAATGATGTTATGTAATTTTCGTAAAAGTTTTGGATGCCAAATAAATCTGAAAAGGCTAATTTCAACTAAACAAATTGAGATAAATTAATTTTAGAAAGGTAGTAAAACTAATTAAAGATTATTGTTTGAGACAAACGAACATAGTTTCCACTGGCACTGCACCGGGCAAGTTTTGAATACATACAAGACATCAATGTTTGGTAAGGGCACACTTGCAAACTCTAAACCAGCATGCAAAATTTGCCGCGAACATATTCAACTTGAAATTTACAAACTTGAGAGGTTAGAATTGTGTGATAGCAAAGGAAAATTTTAGAAATTTGAGGCATTAAAGTCAAAACTGTAGAAACTTGAGAAGTTGAGGGGCGAGTTTGGCATTTTACAAACTTGAGGGGCTAAGAGTGTAGGATGGCAAAGTTGAGGGTTGAAGAGCTAAGTTGAGGGGGTGAAGTCAAAATGTTAGAAGCTTGAGAAGTTGAGGGGTGAGTTTTGGTATTTTACAAATTTGAGGGGTTAAAAGTATAGTATGACAAAGTTGAAGGTTTAGGGGCTAATGGGGTAATATTGTAAAGTTAAGGGGAGTGATAAGCTTGCACACTTTTCTAATATATAGATTGTACAAATGATATGTAAATATAAATTTTAATATATGTAAGAAGGGTCTTTGTAGTCATAACCATAATAAAGTTATCTCATAGATATCCACTTTTAGTGGAGATTAAATACACATTTTCATCGTTTTTAGTCTTAAAAATGTTGGATGAATTGTTATCATTGATAAGGAAATAACACATGACAACTGAGAGTATCTCTATCTTTGTTAATTAAGTCGCCACTCCTCATTAACTCATTTTAACTCTTAACTAATATGAAATAACGAATTACTCCCTGACAAATTTCATATAGTTTTAATTTTTTACATAAAATTTATGCCCCAAGTAAACTTATATAAATTAAGATGTAGATGCCAGTACAAAGAAACTAAACTTTTAATTGCATTTTTATTTTATTCTTTCGACTTTCTAAAGGATTAGAGATGAACTTTTAAAAAGGATAACTTGGGAAAATCCTAACTCAGAATAAAATGAAACACGCCTATTACATATTAACTCAATTGCCTACTTTCTATATAATAAATTAACAAAATAAAGTTGTTTTCATTGTGGTTACAACTAGTATGTTTTTTTTTTTAACAGCCAACAAACAATAAAATAAACAAGGACCACCGAGAATATGGCAAAAGAGTACAAAAAAAGCCAACCAAAAGAAGAATTCCCAATAAACTAAACAACTATGCTAGAAAGATTAAAAGAACAACCCATGAACGGATGGTTACAACTAGTATGCTAGATTACAAAGATTGAAACATGCATGTGATGTGATGTAAGCACTATTCTATGGTGGGCTCTATGTGTCTACCAACACAATACAACAAACACAATATGATAGGAATGTTCCAAAGTGTGGGAAAGGGGAAGAATTGTGGTTGACAAGTCATGCTTCTTCATCTTAACATTTCACATATTATTGACTAAACCTACATAATTTTAATTTTGTATCCTAGGATGCTAGTTGTGTCGTATTTTGTTGTTTCTCTTCACCATATATATACATCCGATGCACCTATGCATGATTCATTGGCTTCATTGTATAAGTAAATTTGGGTTAGGGCTTCCAATGGGTCAACCATACTCTAGCTCAACTCGCTGAGCTCAAACTTGCTAGATGAGTTGTAATAATGCAAGTTTGTCCTTAGTCAGAGGAAGACGCAAGAACTCAAATAGCTTGATGATATCAATCAAAATGATTTTTTCTTCAAATTAAATAGGTTACAAGATTAAGATCAAAATTATAAAGAAATTAAGTGGGTGGCAATTTTTTTATTTTTTTTAATGTATTTATTCAATTTATAAAAGATATGAAACACAGTTCCTATCAAATATTTTTTAAATCAATTAGAGAGGAGGTAGTGAAACTTGCTACTCCCATCCACCATTATTCAAAACAATAGTTTCACTACATCTCACAAGTACCCCCATCTACCTCACTAAAAAAAAAAATGATGACATCACTATCCTCATCTACCCTCATAAGATTATTTATAAAATATTAAAATCACTTGTAAAACACAAATAAAATAAGACTAAATAAATAACTAATACTTAATTAAATAAATGACATAATTCAAATAAAAAAGTAAAAAATCACAATGCGAATTGTGTTTGGCGGTGATTTGTCGTTTACGGTGGATGATAACGTCCAACATCGGCATGGTTAGATGATCTTGTGTAACCGTAAAGGTTCTCACATCTCGATCAAAGTGTTCCTCCAAAATTATTTTGCCGTTGAACCTACATCAATCTCACGCTCCTTCCTCTTTTCTCCTCCCTGAATTAATCTTCTTTATTTGTTGTGTATGCTTCAAGCGTTTCGACCCACGTCCCATGAACCATGGCTTGAACCCTCACCAACCCTTCTTATTGCCCTACGTTTGGGTCGTGTTGCGTCTTCGTTGAGGTCTGGAACATTTTTGTCTTGAGCACCATCGTTTGTAGATGTGTAATCCCCATACTCTGATGACTTTCTTTTCTTGGAAGATTCACTTGAAGGTTGTCCAAACATTGGTTGCTCTTGTCATACTCATGCACTTTAACAACATCTCATGGCGGGACATGACTGAAAGGGGTTTTTGTATTTGTTTTTGTAACCACTCAAAGCCTTCTTCATTACGTTAATATCCCTCCACACACACACGCGCACACATACTATATCTAACCTACAAGCTTTGGAGATATACTATTTAAAGTTTAACTCGCTATATCAAGCATTAATTTGGGTGTTACACTTCCCAATGTTTAGGACAATAAGCGAAGGGCCTCTGTTTTCTTTGTTGGAAGTTCATTCAAAATAGCTTATTTTAACTGACACTTGTTTAGTGCAATACCAGATGGGTTTATTGGGCCTAGTTGAGCCCAATAGTCCAACCTATATTTGTTTTCGGCCGGAAATTCTGTTATGCAATATAAAGCAGCCAATGGACCTTTTCTAGTTGGGCTTGAGCTATACTAAGTTCTCATCCTTCAAATTGAAAATAGTTTGGTACTTTGGTTTACTTCTCCGCACATCTTATCCGGGCAACTTTTAAAGGAAGTTTATGGTTTTTGTAATTTTAATAATAGAACTTTATTACTAAAATCATATCCTTTGTTCTATTTACAAAACTGAGTTAGATTAAAAACAAAATAAATTATGTTTACAGTTTACCTTTTAATACTTCAAACAAAATAAACTGCTTTAAACAAAATAGACCTTTTTTTTTCCAAATCGGTTTGTGGTGGGTCAACAAAAGTCAAAAATCATTTTTTAAACTGGCTCGGGCTAAAACCGAACACTAGAGAAAACTGATCAGGATTAAATTAACTTAGTATGCATTTGAAACCGAGTTTAAATCGGCTTTGTTAGGGCTATACATGTTTGAAACCGGTTTCAACATATTAGGTCATAACTGATGTCAAACTAGTAGTTCGGTTCAGGTTGGAACCAGTTTCACTTCCAACCGGTTTGGGAATCATTTCGTGTTGGATCTAGCCGTTGGTTTCAAATCTTTACCTTTTTTTGCACACCTATATGAAGACTATTTGAACTAGTTTTTTTTTTCTTAACGAAACATTTACATCTTGTGAGAATCAAACTCACCACCTTGTACATCTATTTACTCCTATTCTATTACTACCACCAAACCAAACATAAAAACCCATTTGAACTAGTTTACGAAATTAGTTCTTGGCAAGACTAGCTTTAGGCCCACTGAGATCAATCAGTCAGTCACCACTTCCCAAAGGCCAAAGCCTAATAATGTAAGTTATATGTGAGTTTTGTATTTAATCTTTAGAGAATTAATAATTGGCATTTTAAATAATCTTCATGCTTTAGGCCTTAATCCGACCTAATTCTCAAATACACTGATTTTATTCCATTTATCACTATGTAATGAAAGTTTTATAAAGATTGGGTCGTGTGTGAAAATTTTGCAAGCTTTTAGTATAATTAAAATAATAATTAATTAATATATTTAACGCTGTTATAAAAGAATTAAATATATTTGGCATCTTCTTTTTAATGTGGTGTTGCAACAAATCAAAGCTGCCACTTAAACGTTAGTTGCTATTGATAGAGTAAGTTATCATTGATAATTAAATACAAATGATCATTAGCATTTCTCATCCATCATGCAAATTCGAATAGGTTTTGACAGGTAACTCTCGACACCACTTACTAAAGGAACGATCTTTATTCTTAATTCTTCTTTGATCCTTGGTAGATACCAAAAACAAAATAAGCTCATGAAACTAAAGTCGTCAAAGAGTTTGGTTCAAGTAGCATCAGGAATTAAGATGTTGCTGTCTTTGAGGTTAATAGTTTAACCACGTGAGGTTGGATTCAAGTGGCAAACTATTAGGCTAGAGGTTCGCCTAGGGTGAATTAAATGTAAAAATAATCAACAAAATCTACTGGCCTCCCAAATATGTTATATATTTATAATATTAAAACTAAGTCAGATCAAAGGGCTTTTAGCCCAATGATATCTAGGTGTGTTGTATGGTGTTCCCACTCCCTTCCCAAGTAGTTGTGGGTTTTAGTCACGTTGTGAACAAATGGTGTAGATTTATGAATAAATTTAGAGTTAGTGTCAGTTAGTCGTTAAAAAATGGTAAAACTGAATGGAGTCATTCTGTTATAGGCCATTACATTCCTAAATTAGACAGAAAATATTAAATCCAGAAAAAATATGATGGATGCAACTACATAGCTTTTTATAGACAGATTGGACTAAACGATGGCTACTTGTATGGATGAGCTCGGTACCGTACCCGTACCGAACCGGTACCGATACCGAATTATGTGAAAAGTGGTATCGAGTACCGTACCGAATTTATCGGTTCGGTACCGGTACGGTATGGGTACCGGTACTTGTTTTTTCGGTACTTTACCCATTTGGTACCTG
>WOUH02000036.1:4827702-4840363 GCA_009936405.2 Stevia rebaudiana
GGAGTAAATTGAGAAGTTTGAAAAACATCATGTTTAAAATTTCTTTGTTTAGTTTTGGATACTAGATGAATCATGAATGGATGTTGTTGTATATCATCATCCATGCATGAATCAATAGTTTCTTCGACATAAGGATGTGATTCCACTGTTTTGTAAGAGAAATGAACGTGGTAATTATGCTACAGGCAATCCATATACATCCTCAAAAGTTGCATAAAAAAATTAAAATTAAAGGTATTTTAATAAATAAAAATCATAATAATTGGATTGAAAAAGAAGAGGACCCTATCTTATGATCATAGCTATTAGACATACGTGCTAACTCTACAACTCTTTGTTTTTTTTTTTTTTTTTTGAACCTCCAACAAAATATATGTTATAAACAAAAAACATAGCAAGCAGCTATGCACAATTACATATCACCATGGAAATGCAAAACTAACAGACGCCAAAAACACATCTAAACTCCCACACAAGAAAGATCAAAATTACGCAGGGGCCAGAATTGTTGAACTCTTTGTCGAAAGTGTAATTATTGATGACAGTACACAGGGGCCAGAATTGGGTAACAGGTCAGCCCGAATCTTATGCTATTAATAGCAAGAGATATAGACCTTATTTAAGGAGGAACCTTGTGGCACTCGGGTTGGGCCATCGGGCTCATTGGCTTTGCTGGTAACACTGTCGCATAAGACGGGTTCGTATACCCGAGGACTCGAGGAGTGTTGGATGATTTTGACTGTTAGGGGCAAATCTTGAATGATAATATAACCGTTACTGACCGTTGGGATTAAAAAAAATACTATAATTATCACACCATTTTAAACTTTTCCACCAAAAAAACCAAATAATATTCATTTTTCATTCAACGGGGTTCGAGCTCCTGTTCTCAACAAACACCTGGTTATTCTCAACAACCACTTTCTATTCTCAATCGCCACCATTGACTCAACAACCAAGCCCTCATTCTCGTATGGTTCACCTTGATGGCGTCTTTGACCTGTTTGTCGTTTTCTATCTTTAGTTTTTAGTTTTAATGAATTATTACTGTTACTTTTAAATTAATTAATTATGTATTTTTAATTTAAAGTTTCTAAAAGGTTGAAGCTTGAGGAGAGTTTTACTGAATGGTTGAAGACTAGAAGGTTGAGAGGTTGAGAGAAACTAAAAGTGAGATGCCATTACTTGACAAGATATTATTGAGCATGGTTGAAGGGTTTCATACCCTCCATCCTTAGAACATACTTTTTCATATCAAAGTCAAGCCAAAAATCTTTTAAACAATTCTAAACATGTCTATATTAATTACATTAGTCCTAGAGAAGCATGGATTCAACCTAAACAACCTAAAATAAATCTAAACTAACTTGAACAATGTCTAAAAATTTTAAACGCTATTTCTATATTATCATTTGTCATTTCGCTTGTAACAGTGGTCGCTTTTGAAACGACTAGGCTCTGACAAGGCCTATGAGCCTTGAGCGTTCCAAGTAAACAAGGTCTTAAGTTCTTTTACAAGTGACACTAGTAGGTATTAGAAATAAACGATTTGATAAAAAAATTTAAGAATGAAACATATAAAAAATAAACTTTTAGTTTTTTTAACAATTGTAAATCAAATTAATTTTTCACTTCAAAATAAAAGTGATAATGTAAAGACGTTAAAGATCTTGGTGTTTCTTTTATAAACGATGAAAAGAATCTATTTATTGAAAAGTTTATAAGAAAATTTTTATTGAACCTGAAAATTATTGAAACAAGATAGTAGTTTAGGTATTGATAAACAAGATCTATTTTAAGCATAAAAATTTCAGAGAATGTGAAACTCTTAATAGTATACTAAACTATATTTCAAAACCCAACTTTTTCCAAATATACATATCATCATACATAACTACTTCTATCTATTTCTATAAGAGTTGCTTCCACGGAAAGATTAATATATTTTTACGTCAAAAATATAAATTTGACAAAAAAAAAAAAAATACTTCTCTGTTTTGTAAATTAAAAAAATAGCTAGAACTAGTAGTTTGAAAGCACCTTCGGCATTTATATATTCTACCACAAAAAGGAGAAAAGTTGCAATTAGATCATCAAACATTTATGTTGCATCCTACTTAATGTTGAATATCATCCATGATCCATGTATAACTCAACACTTCCTTGTTTTTAGGTAAGAGAAATAAACATGGTAATGCTACATATACATCCTCAAAAGTTATACAATAACAATAAAACAAACATTCAAATCAACAATAACACAAATCATTGGGAACAAAAACAAACAAAAAAACCTATCTAATCTTCATATAGCTCTAGTTATACTTCCCAACCGCGTACACGACTATGTGTCGGTACTATGGTTACTGGTAGTACACAGGAGCCTGTGTGGTGGTTATACCAGGATAACCACCATCATAGACGGCACCCTGACTGGCGGCACCACCCATCTGGTGGTGCATCAGAGCCATTTTACTAAGAGCTAGTTGTCTTTCATAAGCTGCAACATCCATGGCTGAAAAACCAAGATTGGTTGCGGTAACTGGTAGTGGTAGAGGTGTTGAGCTGCTTCCTGGTGGTGTCGGTTTGCTACCCCATGAACACTGTTTTTCAGAAACCGTTCGGATTAAATTATTATAATCTAAAATTGGATGAATATAAAAAGTTAGTTACATAGTTAGTCCCTAATGGTTTTGGCAAAGTAAAAGGTCAAGTACTTCGCAAAAAAAAAGTAACAAGTTTGGGGACTGTGATTTCAGTTTTGTAACAGCTTGTGATATTATAGCTAACTTTCGTTAACTTTTCCTTTAAGTTTGGGTGAAATTACTAAAATACCCTTTGAATTTTTTGATAAACTGTGAAAAGTCGAATGGTATTTTGGTCATTTCACTATAAGTTAACTAACTACTAAGTGAAATGACCAAAATAGTCTTTGATTTTTTAAATAGTCAAAGTCAAAGTGTGAATAGTAAGATGGTATTTGGTCATTTCACTCTAACTTAATAGAAAAGTGAAATGACCAAAATACCCTTTGATTTTGAATATAGTCAAAGTGTTAAAAGTTAGATGGTATTTTCGTCATTTTACTCTAATTTAGTACCCAGACCTATAACTTTGCTTTAACAACAGGGGCCATCTGTGCAATTAAACTTTGAATAAAAATCTAAGGAAATTATAAAATTACCTTAAGCGGTTTGCCATAGAGATAACGCGTATTTCCTAACTGTATAGCGCGAGCTGCCTCAGCATGTGAGCTGTATCTTATGAAACCAAAACCTTTGTCTCGTTGAATTCGAACATCTTCAATAACACCAGCACCAAGAGCATGAAAATGACAATGGAGATCACCTGACGTAACCTGTAATATAATTTCTTCAGTTGGTGGTTTAAATCACATATGAATGAAAAAGCTACAGAAGTAATTAAAAAGTAATCAAGTTTCACTTAAGCTTATTTTAAAAAGTTTAACCATTTAAGTTTCAAATTTTATGTTTTTTTGTTTCAAAATATATATATGTATATATATATATATATATCTGCCTCATTGAAATGGACCTTTAAAGAATCTGAAATTAAATTTAAAAAATAAAAAAAAATTACCTCAGGTGCGAGATTGCCAACATAAACGGTTGTGTATTGAGGATTATTTTCTGGAGCATCTTCATTGGTCTTCTCTTGACCAATGTCATCTGCATACGTAAGCCAATTTCAAATCAGAAATAACAATATAACATCCTGATGATAGAAAAATACATAAATCAAACTAAATTGTAATACGCAAACCTGATGTTCCATTTGTTAATTCAACAACACTTTTAGTATCTGATCTCTGTTTGTCATCTGATCCAGCACCCTTTGCTGCCCAATTGCATCTAATTTGCCTACTTCCAAGCCATTTTCCTAAAAAAATAATAATAATAAATAAATAAAAACTCAAAATAATTGAAGAACATAAAAATCCAAAACAAATCATACTAATAAAACAGAAAATATAAAATAAATAGAGACTAAAATAAAGAAGGCAGAATTCCTAAATTGGTTACCATTCAAATCATTAATTGCACTTTGGGCATCCTATGAAGAAAAAGAAAAAAAAAACATAATTAGCATCTTAAAAGGGAGGAGTAGGGGTATAAAGGACTTTTCACATACTTGTTGGTTTCTAAAGGAAACAAATCCAAATCCCCTCGAGCGACCCGTTTTCTGGTCCCACATAACGCGTGCATCACTAAAAACATCAACAACAAAATCAGTAAATATATACTAAAAACATGCATTATTTATCAATCATCATGTCACATTTTTTTTTAATTTTAATTAATGCTTACGAGCAGGTAGGGTAAACAGAGAAGCAAGAAAACAATGTGGCATCAGTAACTTCAGGGCTGAGATCGCCTACAAATATGTTGAAGTGGCCTGCAAAATTAAAATAAAATTTTTTAAAAATAAAAAAACAATGAAATAATTGACTTAGAACTTAAAAAGTTAATATTACATTAACAAACCTGATGTATCTTCTCTTTGGCTACTAGCATATGCCCAATTAACTTTGATAGGCTGTCCAAACCTATTAATATATGTTTAAAAAAAATTAGTAATAACTAATGAAACAAATGAAAAATAAAAAGTTAAAAACTAACATTTTTACTTACAGATGCCTTCCATTAAGAGTCACGATAGCAAGAGCAGCAAAACGTCGATCAAAATAATCCACAAACCCGTATGATGACTGGAATTTTAATAAGAAAAAATAACCCAAAAAGTTTATGTTTTTAAATAAGTCTATACAAATATCTCACCAGGAAAAAGTTTAAGATTCTATATAATAATAGAAATATTGAAAATTATTAAATAAATTATACTTTATCTTTCCTAATGAGCTTGCATCCTTCAAGAGCACCAGTGCTTGAAAAGATTTCTTGAAGTAGGGGTTCAGTGACCTGTGGATGGATATTTCCAACATACCTAAATAAAATTGGATATTGGCTGAATTAGAAAGGGAAATAAAAAAATAAAAATAAAAATAAATTTAAAAAATCAGATATTTACTCACACGCTGCGGCATGTAGTTGAATCAAATCCAGGAGGTAGATTCCCACTCAAGATAGGTTCAATCTGCATATTTCAAAAATTAAAAACTTGTTAAATTGGAAGATAAACTAAGAAAGCGCGTGAAATGGTGAATATTGGATTAAAAAAAAAACTATACTTGCAAATGAGTTAACTGTAAAGAAGATATACATGGACAAAAGTACTTCATGTTTGATATTTTGTTAAAACTTTAAGCAAAATTAGGAAAAACCAGATATCATTAATCAATGCAGAAAATTAACAGATTTTGCAACTACAAACACCAAAAAGTAGATGTTTTTCAACCACTAAACCACTTCATAATCAAAGAATCCATAATTTGTCATATGTAAAGGATGTTTAAGATAAGTGCAAAGTCATATGAATCTTGATTTAATAAATAAATTAGAATCAGGAATTATTCTTCATCAAGTGGGTGTATTGATCTTATAAAATTTCCCAGTGTTACTTAATACTGCTTGTGTGTCATCTTTTTAAATTTTTGTTTACAGGTTATTGATTCAAGAATCAAAACGCATTCACAACCACTTGAACAGATAGATATTTTTAGTTTTTTTTTAGTAAACTTGTACTGAATGACTAAAACCATTAATGGTTCACATCAGTACATTTTGGCATAATTTTTTTAGCTATATATTTTTGTACACAGTTACTAAATCTTTTAGAAAAAAGTAGCAACTAATCCTAATTCAGGAAACTAATAAAATAGTGGTAAATAACTAAATACAAATTTCTATAAAATGACCAAACACAAACTCAAAATGAAACTCTACTGATTCAGTATAAACAGCTAGCATACTAAAATTAAACAATTTATGCACATAAAATAAACACTAGTAACGAAAACAATCTTTTTTCTTTTCTTTTCACAAAACGGGCC
This sequence comes from Stevia rebaudiana, assembly GCA_009936405.2. Classification (NCBI taxonomy): domain Eukaryota; kingdom Viridiplantae; phylum Streptophyta; class Magnoliopsida; order Asterales; family Asteraceae; genus Stevia; species Stevia rebaudiana. The sequence continues at coordinate 4,833,674 of WOUH02000036.1, forward strand.
TTTCTCACCCGAAAAAGAACCCGACCCGAAAGGTCGTAACTGTGGACTTGATATCGAGATCAAAAGGTAACAACTTTGACCTAAAAACTGAAATTAAAGACAAAAAATTGACTAAATTGAAACAAATTTACCTGAGGATGAGTTATTAGACCTGGATGATAGAGCGATTGTTGCATCAGAGCTTGTTGTTGTCTTATCCTCTGATGCTGTTGCATCATCTTTTGATACAAATAGATACAGAGTGTGTGTGTGACTGTGTGTATAGATAGAAAGCGAGATTAGGGTTTTGTTTAACTGAGAAACAGGGGGAAGTGAGAAAAGATTAAAGAAAAAAAAAGGGAAAAGAAAAAGAAAAGAAAAAGATGTTGAAAAAATGAAGAGGGTGAGTAGAAGAAATTGTCGAATAAATGAGAGATGGTGATCGTGGTATTATTATATGTGTCAGATGATCGTCCAATCTGCAAATGTGTTTAATTTCATGCGCTGATTTTATGTCTTGTTGTGTCTCCACCGTTGATCATTTTATTTCTGTTTGTTTTCTTTTATTTATGATTTTTTATTTTCTTAGACTTTGAGAAAATGCCAAAAGTAGTCATCGATTTATATTAAAAAAAAAAATAATTATCGACAAACAAGAATACTTAAAACAAGTTTGCTTAACTACTTATTATGTTAAAAAAAATCGTTATCTGTATGTTTTTTAGTATGTAATTCATATAATGGTGCAATTTTTCTAATAGACGGTTTATATAATTTCTTGGTGATCTTAAAAATACAAGATGGGAAAAAACAGAAGATGGTTGGTAAGGTTATTTAGACAGTTTTTAATTGAACATCTAGATGGTCCTGGTGTGTCTCTTCTGTCTTTTAGCAGGATGGTGATGACGGGTTAGAAACGACATGATAAGATACGAACATGATAAGAGCCAATACGAACACGACACGATAATTAATCGTCTCAATTTTTTTCCAAACACGAATGCATACCTGTTTAAAAACTTGTTTAGGGACAAGATACATAAATCACACATTTAGTTATATTAAAATGTATATATAAAATATACATGTTTTAGCAGCTTAATGAGTGTTTAAACAAGTCTAAGCATATCGTGAACAAGTGGTTTGTCGGATTCAAACTAGTTTAAACAGGTCATTAATATGTTTGAATGGATCGTTAATAGATATTTAACCAAGTTTACATGTTACATATACATATTTAGTTATTTCAAAAAGTTAAACGACCAAAACACGTTGATAATAGACACTTAACCAGCTGAGACATGACTTTGATCGTGTGTTAAAGTTGTCAATATGTTTTAGACACGGAACCTTTTAAGCTCAAGCACGAAACCTGTGTAATTTTGTGTCCTATTGTGTTAACAGGTACGTGTCAGATCTTGACAATCCTACTTCTAGATGACACGTTTAAATCTTATTAGGTGCAGGTTTCAAATGATTTGGTGTCTAGTTTGATGAAAATGTAAAGAAGTAAACTTTGTAATTTAAAAATATAAAACACATTTAATGAATAAACATAAATAAACATAAATAAACAAACATTAACAAATACATTACCAAACGTTAACAAAAAAATTTTGTGTTCATTAATTTAATAAACAAAAGAACCATAAACGAACCTTCCGCAAAACGGTTACTAAGTTTGTTAAATATTTGATTCAAAGTAATAATAAATTCAAACAGCTAAAAACAATAATAATAAATTTTCTAACGTTAGAATAGTCAAATGTTTGAAAAACGATTTATGCCCTTTCCAACTCAAATTTGTTCGTGGATAGCCAAACCGGCCCCAAACCATCCGTTGGTTCTAAAGGAGTTCTATCCAAACCAATTGAGTTTTCGGTTTTCGGTTCGAGTTCTGCTAAACGTAGAAGATTGTTTTATACTATTATTGCAACATGAGAAACATAAGAGTATAGGTTGAGGTCTGGTTTCAAAAGAAGTCTAAACAAACAACAGTTTATGGATTCAAACATTAGTGAGAGTATATTTAACACAAAAATTTCCTAAGTTTAGTGTGTAAAAAAAAAGAAACATACAACCCCAATACCGGGCTACGTGCTAGTCAGCGCAAGCCCACATCTCACAAGCCCAGATCCAGAGTCCTTTAGAACGGGCAACTAGTAAAAATTGCAATATATGTAATAATTTAAATTTGCCATATTTTAATTATTAACTTAATGATTTAAATTAAATAATTAAGAGGCTTTCGAAAATAGGTTTGATCGGGTAATGTAAACAAAGAAAAGACAATTTTTATTTATTTATAAGATAGCTGGATTAAACTAGGTTGCAACTAAAATACGAACTTATAAACGTAGGTGGTAATTTCTAATCTTTTGATATTATGAACAAACCACATGGACAAACCTAGTTTTTACTCCAATTTTTATCTTCTTTAGACGTTTAGTGTTTCATGGTTATAAATATTTATACTTAAACTTTTTCATTTCTAGATATATTTTGAGCATACCACATGGACAAACATATTTTTTCTCTAAATTTTATCTTGTTTAGTGTTTCATGGTTATAAATATTTCTGCTTCAAGTTTTTTTCTCACTACATTTGGGATTATTTAACTGACAATAAATCTCTAACTCACTAGTTGATTATACCAACCACTTTGATTTACTTTTTAGAAATAATACAGTCATGTCTAAGAAACGCATACATATAATATTAGAAGAAAAAAGTCATAATAAAAATAACATATCTAACTCGTTTTAACGTGTAAACTATTATTTGTTTTGATCTGACTATTACCTAACCCTTCGGGTCCCACCTGTTTTAAGTCACAATGGACCATGTATAAAGAAAAGAATTTTTGAATGATCTTATTCTAACCAACCGTCCTCTTTGGCACTTGATTCCTCCTTTTCATAGCATTATCATCAAGAACGTGAAACAAACTTAAATTTAAGTATCAAGACTCAAGAGCATATATCTGAAAAAAATAATAATGGAAAAAAGAATTAAATAAGAAATCCGTTAAACTCATTTTTTTAGATAGCACACGCATTCGGGGTTATATATTTTTTCTATAGAAACTCAATCTATATTCTAGATTTATTTTGAAAAATTATATTCAAAATTAAGAAAAAAAGATTTAAACGGGAAAGCAAAAAACCATCAGCCTCCTCATGACTATCTGGTATAACTCCCCAAACTTGGTCCTCCGTGAATCCAAACTCGTTTTCAAGTCAATCATCACTAGAAATCTATAACATATTAAAGATAAAAAAAATATTTATAAAAAAGAAATAGGTAGAATGAACCAATCATGAATAAAGCAGCCCAACATGTTTCTAATGCAATAAGATTCTCGCATTTAAAAGGTGGCGTTTGCTCTTTGTGCACCAAACCGTGGTCCAGTTTTAAAAATGTGTGTGTTAAATAATAGCATAACCTTGCCTCGTGGTCGAAATCTTCGAGTAGATCTTTTGTGGGAAGCAGAAAAAATACAGCATACCAAGTTTCAACGACTCTTATACATACGAGATACCCTCTTTCATATATTGGTGAGATCTCGTACTTAATGTGGGAAAGAGATAGACACATATGTTGATTAATTTTTCAATCTTTTAATGAAAAAGAAGAATTAATTATGTCGAATACCTGATAGTCCAGCCATAACGGAGAGGAAAGACGTTCTGATTTTAATGTTGTTTAGGTTCCTGTTTAGGATGTATTCTTAAGATGGTTTTAGGCGAGTTTGTGACTTACAGATTAGGGAGCCAGAGAAAGAGAGAGGGACGAATTATGTGTAAGTAATTATTAATTCATTGATGTTTAATCTCTATAATTATCTCCTTATATACAACCGAGGAAGGTTCACTAGGGAACCAATAAAAAAGGGGGAACTGGGGAACACTTGTGTACCATTCATCTTTAGTACAAAAAAATAATCCATCACAAAAAAAAATAATCCAGTACAAAAAAAATAATCCAGTAAAAAAAATAATCCTGTACAAAAAAAAATAATCCAATACAAAAAAAAAATCCAGCACAAAAAAATCAACGGCCCACAAGTGTTCCCCAGTTCCCTCTTTTTTTATGGTACCCCAATGAACCTTTCTCATATACAACCAAGGTAGAACTCTAACTTTAATAATTAAGGATAATTACGTTTATCAATTAATTATCTATTCTAGGATAATTTAAATCAACCGTCAATTTGCTAGATAAATGACAAAATGAGGCCATATTTAAATATGAGTCTAAGAGCATAGTGAGATCATTAAATGGCTCTACACATTAACACTTTAGAGATCATATTAGACCCGAACGTGATGATCCGAATTGAGCTTTATCTTGATGGATCTAGTAATTGATGGTCAGTTGAGGTACTGATGATAGACCCATTTGGGGTTACCATCGTCCATCGATCAATGTCACAAGCTGATAGAATGCATCTAAGAAACGCCAAAGTTCATTTAGTACACAAGTTGATTATTTGATCATTATGTACAACGATACATACAATACACTCTTACTCTCTCTGATTCAATAATGTCAAATTTTAAGTTGAAGCCGTGAATTAAAAGTTGCATAAGTCAAGATTCTCATTATATTACTATTCCTATTATATATGGCACATGCTCTTATTGAAGGTAAAAAAAGCTACTAAAGAGTCTTTTGAATGATTCCATAGTCTAAACCTTAAAGGGCCCGATATCATTGTTGATTTGATCTAATGGTCACTATTATGTCTTAGTTTCTCTCTCACTGACTTATTGTCGGACTGTCGGCAGTAATATATAGTTGTATCTTTTACTTAGTTTTTTATGCAAAATAGAAATGTGATAAAATGATATTATTATTTAATAGAGTGTTCATCGGATCGGATAACGGATAGTTTGGATTATTCGTATTCAAAATTCGAAGGTCGATCTGAATCCGATCCAATCTGAATAAGAAATTTATCCATTGGATCCAAATAACCAGAATAAAGATTTGGATGGGATTTGGATAAATCTGAATAATCCAACTGAATCCGAACATCGAATAAAACTAAGCTAGCTCCAAAACCTTCTTTAATTCATATGTAACCATTCAATGCAAGTTTTAAAATAATAATAATATAATCATTTTATAAAATGTTTCAAAATAACCCAAATACGCCATATTCTTATACACAAATTAAAAGTTTGTAACTCAATGCTCATAATTCAAAAAAAAAATAATAATAAATAAATAAAAAACTCCAAATGAATCCTTGGTAGTTTGGTACTGTGATGCGAACATTGAGCTTGTCATGAGAATAGATAACTTAATTAATTTTAAAATGGTCTAACACTTCTTGTTATTCGGATTAGATGAATACCCGAATAATCAGAATAATTAGAATCTCTTTCTTTCAAATATGAGCCCGGTCTAAAAACCCGAATAAAATTTCGGATCAGTTTTTTTGGATTCGGTTAAGGATTTGATTTTGGGTCTTTTCGAATTTTTAATTTTTTATTTTTGAACACCCCTAGGCCATCATCTATATTATTAATTTTTCCCCTAAAATCATGCAGAATTTAAGACACTATTTAAATTTACTTCACACTCTTTTAGTTTAATGAGTACTTGAGTAGTATTAGACAAACTACACGTAACATATTCGTTACTAAACTTAGAAATTTTATTTTTAACAACTTTATTGTACTTATATGCTAATAATGATTTAGTTGGTTTATATGGGTGTTCATATATTTAACGTAAAACTTTATCTTTAATAGCATAAAATACGTATGTATAAAATTAATTTAAAACACTAGTTAAAAAATTAAAAATATGCATACCTAAATATTACGACGACTTTAAAAAAATACCTTGAGTAGCTTGTATGAAATAAATTAGTTTTTATCATATGAAAAAAGTAATGTTTAGATCCTAATATTAAATTGATCGATTGATCAAGGTTGTTTCTTATCTTGAACAATTAAAGTGCCATGATTTAGAAATTAAAACAAATATTTATCATTATCTTGAACTTGTTTCCGACATGGAATAAGCATATATCATTTCCTTATCGACCATGCCAAATATCTACCTTTTGTTTCTTTTAATTAAAAAACATATTGTCCACTACACGGATCGATTATACAACTTATGAAAAGGAAGTGAAGGTTAGCAAAAACACGCAACATATATATTCCATTTCATTTCCTTAAAATATATTCTTTAGAGCAAACTATTGTATTAGTACATTGGTTTGGTTATAATATTGCTTTTAGTCTGAAAGCTTTCAAAAGTAGTAGTTTAATCTATTAGTTTACATAATTTTGCAATTATTGTCAGATCACTAGAAGTATAGAACCGTTAGATTTACTGTTGAACTTTTTATGAAAAATGACACAAATACCTTTTCGTTAAATAAAATGGCATACATACCCTTATTCTATAACGGCAAATGGGTGGAGGATGAGTGGTACTCCTAGCATTGGTGTTAGAGGAAGGAGTCGTTCCGGGTTTTCCACTTTTCTTTCCCTTTCACGTAAGCGTCACATCAGCTTTTCTTGGTTTTTCTCACATTTTTCTGTTTTACGCGGTGTCGTTTCATTTTTCCTCACTTCTTCCCACTTCCCCATTTCTCCCCTTAATTCCTTCTCCTCTTTCCGGTGAGTTCCGGGCTCCTTTCCCAAACCACCAAACCCCCCCCCCCCCCCCCCCCCCCCCCCCCCCCC
>WOUH02000036.1:4849201-4874413 GCA_009936405.2 Stevia rebaudiana
CTTGACCCGACCCGATTCGACCTAACCGACCCGATCAAAAATTGAAAAAAATTACTATATAATAATACTCAAACGACTTTAAGAAAATTTCGACCCCCAAGAAAAATTTTTCTGGGTTCGCCACTGGATAGAGATCACTGGTTCAAACCTGAGTAGAGAAAGTGTTTGCGAATTTTATCCGGTTCCCACTTATTTGAGGGATACGGTTTCACGAAGATTAAGAGATCGACCTTGACTAGATCGTCCAGCTACTGATTACGAGAACACTAGATCGTCTCTTAAAAAAATATAAATAGACTTAATAGTTTGTGTCTTTGGCATCTTATTGGGTTTACGACTAATTTATGCTGCAACGTGTCACTCTCTCCAATCACCATGCGGATACGCGTCCATTACAGTTTCAGAGACTCGATGCATATCCTACTATCCATCTTCTTCTCCAATTACCCAAATTGTAAATTTAGGGTTTCAATTCCTCAACCGTTTTTTATGCTTTAATAACCGGTCAGTTCAATTCTTTCAACAAGCCTTATTTCACATCTTATTAATTTCACACATTCCACTACTTGATCATTGTTGCGTTCTTCATACATAGATTTAGATTATACAATATACATACGTTAGTTGTTCATCACTATACAGTCGTGTACGTTGTCTGTAACCTGCTTATTTTCTGAAACATAATTGCTTCTTAATGTAAATGTATTATGGATATCATAATTCAGATTGTTTGTCCCGATATACAGCTGTTTCGTATAACTCGACTCTGATTTGTGATTCTGTATCAGGGAGAATGAAATTATAGCGTTTACAATTATATCTGAAAACTGATTAAGCACGAACGTAATCCGATTAACAACCTCTAATGATTCCACAACACTATAATTTGGTTGCAAAGATGTTAACCGAAGGGATAAATAATCTTAATGAGATTATAGAAAGAGATTACCACACAACTGCCATCATTATTGCAGCATGTTTTGTCCTAATAGCATTGCTTCTATCATCTGTTACCATTGTTCAACACCTCAAGTTTTATACCAATCCCGAGGTTAGTATATTTGATTATAAATTTATTATATCAACATTTTGGATGTCAATTGTGGTTCACAACAACTTCTTGAGCTTTGTCTTGTTAAGGATATTTTGTTATATATTAAATATTTTAATCAAATTATGTATCGTGTCGAATTACATTTTGTTGTTAGATGGATGAATTAAAAGTTATGACATTTTTTGTTTCTAACTATATTTTCACAGGAGCAAAAATGGATTGTTGCAGTTCTCTTAATGGTTCCGATCTATGCATGCGAGTCGGTATTTTTTTCGAACTTTATGTGTCGGAAAGCTCTACTTAAACTTCAAATTAAATTGTGATATTAAAGAATTTAAAATAATTTAAAATCTGAAAAATGAAGAAACAAAAGTGAGAACCAATTATCATCGTTAATTTGTTGTTGATCAGATTCTTTCGTTGTGGAAACCGATGTTTGCTCTTGCGTGTGACATTTTAAGAAGCTGTTATGAAGCATTTGCTCTATATTCCTTTGGAAGTTATTTGATCGCATGCCTCGGTAAGCTCCCGCAAAACATATATTGTGTACGTGTATTTTGTCACGTATAAACATGTTAATTAAGTTTTAAACACATTTAGTACCTGAATTTCTTTTTTATCTTAGGTGGCGAAAGAAGAGTTGTCGAATTACTTGAAAACGAGAAAGAAACATTGCTGAAAAAGCCATTGCTAGATGGGAAGGATTTGAATAGAACATCATTATGCAAATTCTTCAGACAACCGCGTATTCTTGGTGAAGAATTGTTACAAATAGAGAAATTTGGACTAGTTCAATATGTTAGTTGCAAAACCCTCTTTTAATTAAACTATATATATGTATGTATTATAATTAGAGGGCATATAAATTATATAAAGCATCTATGCAACCGCATATTATACATATATATATATAATTATCATCTTTCAATGTGTTCCAGATGATTCTGAAGACGTTTTGTTCGGTTTTGGCAATGTTATTGGAGCTTTTGGGTGTATACGGTGATGGTGAGTTCAAATGGTACTACGGGTATGTATTTAACATTTTAACCAATTTTATATAACTAAAATCTTGATATTTTTCAGTTAATTTTCCAAAAAGTGATATCAACCCGATTTCAGGTACCCGTATATTGCTGTTATAATAAACTTCAGCCAAATGTGGGCGTTATATTGTCTCGTGAAATTCTACCATGTGACTCATGAAAAACTTCAACCAATAAGACCACTTGCGAAATTCATCAGTTTTAAAGCAATTGTTTTTGCGACATGGTGGCAAGGTGTCGGTATTGCATTATTATGTTACCTTGAAGTTCTTCCTAAATATGGAAGATTTCAAACCGAGTTTCAAGACTTCTTGATCTGTATTGAAGTAAGATTCTTTCAAACAAATCAAAACTACCTTTTCTTGTTACAATTACTGAAATTTTTATTTATTTTTTGTTAAATGTGTATTTTTTTTTTCGGGACAGATGGCAATTGCAGCTGTAGCTCATGTTTTTGTGTTCTCAGCAAAACCATACCATTTTTTGTCTGTATCCGAATATGGAAAAATAACCACCAAAACAATCAAAGAAGACGTGAAAGTTGATGTACGCGATGAAGAAAAACCGACTCTGATTGAAAAAACAAAAACGATGGTCGAGGCTCCGGGAACAAGCGTGAAAGAAAGTATGCAGGAGATAGTTGTGGAAGGTGGTCAACATGTAAGTCTCATGTGTCACAAAAATAAACTGAATTCATATTAAAAAAAAGCCTTTATATGGTTATGAATTAATTACACGTTTCGGTATTAAGGGTTTAGAGACTTAGAGTAACACGTTTGGGTTTTATGCTTACAGTTTTGTAACGAGTTTGGCTGTTTGGGTATTAAGTCTAACTTATGTTAACTTTTCTGTTAAATTAGGTTTGACTATTTAAACTCAAAGGGTATTTTGGTCATTTCACTCTAATTTAACGGAATAGTTAACGAAGGTTCGCCTCAATACCCAAACTCGTTACAAAATTTAAAGTTTAAACCTTTTGTACCCATGCATGTTACTTTCCCAAACCACAGGGACCAGTTTTGTAATTAACTCTATGGTTAATTACCTGTAATGGTGTTTGTAGGTTGTTGATGATGTTAAACTGACTATAAATCAAGCAATTGAGCCTGTTGGGAAAGGTATGACAAAGATTCAAGAAACGTTTCATCATCTATCGGTTGGTGACGATGATAAGAAATCAGAACTTGAAGTTGATGAATTTGAACAAGATGTTACAAAAATCGAGCCCGACAAGTCAACTGATGATGATAAAAAACAAGAACTTTCCAAAGTTAGAAATCGAGAAAATTCTAAAGTAATTGTTGAGGAACATAAACATGAATAAGATGAAGATGCAACAACTGTACATTAGTTATGTTTACAAGCCGATCGATTCCTTATTTTTTCATATCTTTGAATGTTTACAATCCGGGTCGATTCCCACTGTTTTGTTACATGTTAATCTTGTAATCCTTCTTCATAAATTCATAAACATTTCTGCTTTTTACACCAAAGCACACCATGATATCATATTCTAGCTTCGAATTTCATTCACAGCAGGTGGCACAGGTCAACGCGCCACATAATTGAGTCAACGCAACCGAACATTGGTTGTTGATTCTAGAACAAGCTTGAATGCAACACAAACAACAGCATTTGCCAAACACGTTTGCAAAACAATCACCAGTCGCGCGCGCCAAAATTTCTGTTTGGTTAGGTACAGGCGGTCCGAAACCCGGAGGAATATTTTCAAATGTTGCATCTATGTTACCAAATCCGAGCCCAAAGTGATGAAACACTTGAATTATTTCAGTTTTCGAACTTTCTCGATCAGGTTCACCTTTTGAGCTTTTTCCCTATAAGATGTGAGATCTTAATTTTCATTCAAAATGATATGAACAAATAAATGAAGAACTGTTTGTAAGAAATTACCTGTTTTTTTCCAGATTTGGAAGGTTTATCTTGTGATGATTCTGTCTTAAACAAGATCATATGTGTGTATTCAGACATATTTCCGGTGTCGAGGCTGATCTTTGCTACCTGCCCAAAGAATATTAATCTTGATATGGCTAATTTAGGTTACATAATTATTATTTTTATATAAGCATATGATTGATTGAAAGATATTCAATCTGGAGTTTAAAAGTTACTTTTTGTTACTATGTTACTGACCTTTTCCTCAAGTTCTTTATCTTGTGAAAACCATGCTTGTGTGGTGTATGATTCAATCTGACTCTTTGCCATGACCTAATTCATCAGAATAAAAATAAAAATGAATTCACCATTTTCATCTTTTGGGTAATTCAAGCTTCCATTTCTTCTTTCTTTAAATATTGAATACGACCTAAAATGTAACTGTAAACAGGTCGTGTTTGGGTTGACATGTTTACCAACTACCACCACATGTTTACTAGATATCAACTTGTTTATAACATGTTTAACACATTTATTACAACTTGTTTATCCGTGTTGCAACTTGATTATAACCATTGGACTCGTTTAGACTTTAGATGCACGAATAAGTATATGGGTAGTGTTCGTGTTCATCAAATTTAACACTTTAATCTGAAATCTACCAACTTGACACAGTTGACACCCCTAAATTATCAACATTTCATCGTATGTCACATACGTAACATACATACATAGAGCCCATTTGTTTTTGTGTATGTTGAGTGACATTGTTATCACTCGATTTCATTTGTGAGTTAAATGTCTATAGTCATTGGGGCCCACCTTTTCAAGAGGTATGTCCTTTGTGTGTTGTACATGTATGTCAATAGTGAAGTTACTCATATCAGCAACGATGCCATTAGCTTCCAATTTTTCAGGAAAGTTACCCTTATATCTCCCTATTATGATCAGTGGTCTATCATAACAAAGATCTTGAATAGTTGAAGTATCAATCTGTGAAAAATGATGAGTGAAAATGAGGAATTGTAACATCAAACCACAAAAAATAAAAAATAAATAAATAGATGTACATAAACATACTTCCAAATCAATTGGACCATCAATTTCAATGTTGGTCATTATCGAACAAGAAACTTTAGAAAACAATATTTGCATTCGAATTTCAATTGAATCTGATCAAACACATATCAAACAATAATTGATCAATGACTTTTCATCATTTCATGTATATTAATATGTTATATAATCTGTCTAAATTATAAATACTGTAAACATACCCGCATCATAAGAAGCATCATAATAACCCCTGCTCATCATTGCAAGCATTCGCAAGAAATAATGATTGCAGAATGAACCTTCAATTAAACAAGAAAAGCAAGATAATGACATCATTTAACAAAAAAAACTCAGAACAAGATGTTTATTATTTCTTGATTTACATAAACACATTCGAGTAGCAAAATAACAAGTATGACAATTTATAATCTATGATTACTTAAATCACAATAATTACCTATACCAAACGTGTGAATACGCGGAAACAATTTTGATCCTTTGTGTTTTAATTGTTTCTGCATAGTTTCACAAATCTTTCTCTCATCTTCAACAGCACCATCAGTAACAAATAACACCATTGGAATTGTTTTTCTGATTCCTGAAAACATCTCTAAAGCCTGAAAATCATTAAGATCGAAGTGAACAAAGTCGTCACATAAAATGAAACATATTGAACAACAATATACATGATTATGAATCCAAGAACATGGATGAGTAAAAACCCAAGAAAGCCATATTGTACATATGTAGCAACATTTTTTTTAAATTATTTTTTATTTTTTACATTCAATTATATGAGTTTTGGTAAAAAAAAAAAATCAAAAAAGCTCCGAGTGGATTTCTCCAGAAAAAAATATTTTTTACAAAATTTGTCAATGTTACATATGTAACATTTGCTGAAACATTAAATAGACGTGAATTTTTGTTATTTTTTACATATATTTTTTTTAAAGTACTCGGCGCTTTTTTTTAATAAAAAATGACGAAAGTGTGTATAAAACCAAGCATTTTAAAAAATAATAATAATAATGTTACATATGAGTTTCTAAGGTTACAACCCAGATGGGTTTTTATTCTATCCTTCCTCATGAATCCAAACAGTAACAAGAAATAACCTGATCTAAAGCAATTGACATGTTTGTACCACCACTCGCGACAAAATTGGTGTCAATCCACTCGGTTGCTTTTTTAATCGATTCATGAGTGGCTAACTCTAAACTTGATGAATATAATTGAGTCTGATCATTAAATGTCATTACACCAAAATAATCATCTTCATGTAACTTTGAAAGTGCTGCAATTACTGCATTTTTTGTAATCTCAATTGTAGGACCTTTCATGCTTTCACTTATATCAACAACAAACATAACTTCTTTCCTGAAAACCTATCATATCAGTTGCAGAAGTTAAAACAAACTTGTAAGTGTTATATACTTATATGTCAAGTTGACTAATTTTAAAGTCAACCTTTCTTCTCTCATCAGGTCCTGCAAAAAGATACAAGTAAAACATGTCGCTTTGATCAATACTCGGTGTTGATGGTGACTTCAAAATCGCAGTACCAAATGGATTACTTGTAGAAGCCTGAAACATATTGATTACCAAATCAATTAAATTATAAAATGCACCATACCATTTATATGTTTAAACAATTTTTTTATGATAATCTTACATAATATTTAAAGATAAAATCTGTACTTGACCATGTAATAACTTGTGCTTCATATAATAAATCCAACTTCCCCGGTTCTCGCTTTCTTTCCTGGTAAACAGCAAGTATCTCACTAGATTATTAGTTTATTACTAATCGTAACATTAAATATTAATGATTTAATTAAAGATTAATCGCGATTGAAATTGCACCTTTAGAGGATGACTAGTAGTTTTGGACACAACTTCGTTAGTTAGGCCACAATTAATATTCAGTTGTATCTTTTCCATTTTGGGGTGTTTTTTTGAAGCAGGTGTAACATACTCTGGAAAACTATATGGTAAATTTAATATGAATTCACCATATTTGTAAATTAATTTCTGTGACCATTTAACTTTGACTGAAAGATTTGAACCACCATCAACCTGCAAAAGCTCAAGAAACTCGAACAATATTCAGCCTGATTATGTAAAATACTAAAATCAAAGTATAAAATCTTGTTTTTTATACATCTTTTAACCTGTGGTATTGTCAAAGTAAATATATGCGGTTTTAAAAGACCTCCATCTTCGGCATTGGCTACGATTTCATCATCACCATTATCGTCTAATCGAGCTAGTTGAGTTGAATATGTTTTTCTTGCTACTTCAACCTCCGCACCTAGAACTGAACCCTGTTAGCAAATGATATAATATTATTTTTTGAACAACAACTTTTTAGTTCTAAAGTCTACATAATACTGTTTTTCAAGTATTTAATCAGTCAATTATCAATGTCACTATGTTACAAGTCACAGACAATATTTGGGAACGAATAAACTTCAAAAAACAAAAGTTGTCTAATTCGTAAGTGCAATTATCATAATCATTGGCCAATTTAAGAATTGTTTATCAAGTTTTTGCAAATGTGAAACAAATAATAATTACCTCTTCGCCCATAGGAACCGCAACACGACAACTGCAACTTTCATTCCCCATGACACAATGAACACGCCACGAACCACTCATCGTGACAAACGCGGTGTCCAAACAACAATCAACCTCAAACGAGATCGCGTTCATCTGAAGCGGAATCAACGCCGGTGGATTACACCGTCCGTGAACATGAGGCTGATAACTCGGCATATCAGGATTATCAACAATCGCCGGATTATAAATCACCGCGTAAACCATCGGTGATGTCGGGTACAGGGATCGGGTAGCCTTATCCATCGGAGTAACCGGTTTTGGTGCGGCAACCGACCGGTCGTTACCGTAGTATATACGCTTTGCTAGACGGAGGCCGTCTTCAACCCCCGTCGTGAAGTCTTCGCCGGACATTGTGAATGAAGTTGACTTACACGGTGGTCAACGGCGGGAGAATAGGGTTTCCGGGCGGAGGCGGAGGTACGGTGCGCTTTGATTATTGTGTATTTGTGAATTTCCGATTTGATTTTGGGGTAATTGCACCGGAGAAAGTGACGGGAATCCAACGGTCTGATGTGATGCATGAAACGAATATTGTGTTTGTGCGTGTGTGTTTCTTGTAACCGTAAAGGGAAAACGAGCCAGATTTCAAATTATAGTTTTTGTTTATTTTTTATACCAGTCCTTTGATTAAAGTTAGATGTACATCTCATGTCCTTTCTATTAACTATTATTGCATTTTTTTCTTTCGGTTATTGGATAATAATGCTCGTAGTTGTCAAAACATGCGGGAATAGAAATTGAATCATATAGCTTCAAATTAAATTTTCGGGCCGCATATAATGTATCTGTGTGGGCTCTCGAGATGTGAAGGTAAACTTGTACTAATGTTAACGTTATTTTATTTATTTTTGTGAAACTAACGTTAAAAACGTTAGGTAAATTGGGTTGATCGGTTAATTATGCATCATGGGCCGTAAGTCTCATTGTAACTAGTTTCTGTAATTCTATAGGTAGAATTAAAATTGTCTACATTTTACCATCATCGAACTTTACCTTTAATTGAGATATACTAAGTACGATGAGGAAGATGATAGTTTTAAATTAAACTAAAATCACCAATGATATATATTCTTAATGTAATTACAAAAGCTTAGTTGCGAATTACAAGCGTAAACTTTATCATGGTGGTGTAATAGCATTTTTCTTCATTTTTAATCTTTAAAATTAACTAAAATCATATTTTTGTAAAATTTTATTTTTCTATGAAGAAACTATCACACCCTATTCTTCATATCTATCTTTATTTTAGTAAAAATTAAACGAAAAATCTACATTACACTCTTCATCTTTTTATTTCATTATAAACATTCTTAAAGATGCAAAGATAATGAATATAACCTATCTTAATATAAATAAATTAAGAATTAAATCTCTAGATTTTATTTGTATTATAAAGAATAGAATAGATAATGAGTATAAGTACCTATCTTAATATAAAAATAATAAGTAGAACTCTAGATTTAATTTGTATTATAAGGAATAGAATGAGTATTATATCATTTAAAATCTCTAAAAAAAAATTAAAATTATAGCGTAAATGATAATACGGAGAATATGATGAGACTCTTCTAAGGCTAAGTGTTATGGATTCTAGTCTTCACAATGGGGTTTCATATGAGACGTCAATAAACAAAATGCTCTAAAAAATAAAGTGTATTTACATATTTACGAGAAAATAATCAAAAAGAAACAAAATTTGATTTTATAAAATAGGTTCTTGCACCTATAGAATGACGATTTAACTGAGGTTTTTATGCAAATCGATCTGTTTCGCAATGAACCACTGGAGATTTACTCCGGCGGTGTCTTACATCATGGTGATGTACATTGATGTCTTTATTCGCTTCGTTCGTTGAACTCTCAACCACGGTTGGAGCTATGTAGACAAATGGCGTGTCATCAAAGTTAGTTAATGGTTCAAGGGTGTCTACAATCATGCTCATAGTGGGTCTTTCCTTTGGCCTATGGCTAAGGCACTGGTAAGCCAATTCGGCTGCCTTTTGTACGCCAGTCTCCGAGTATTGGCCTTCAAGTCTTGGGTCCAATATGCGGTTGAGTTTCCTAGCACTCTTCAGTAGTGGCCTAGCCCACTCTGCTAGGTTTTGTTCTCGGTTTGGACGATTTTTGTCCATGGATCTTCTACCCGTTAGAAGCTCAACAAGTACAACTCCAAAGCTGTAAATATCACTTGCTGCTGTCAGGCGGCCTAACAGAAAAAAAATAATAATAAAAAAATAAAATTTAATCAGAAGTAAGTAAAACATAATGAACGAACGAGGTTACAACATTTACTCCTAAATACAACTTAAGCTTGTCTTTCCAGACATTAATTTTAACCAACACAACTTTTATGAGAGATCGACAATCAACAATGCTACTACGAGTGAGTAATATGTTACCTGTCATGAGATATTCGGGAGCAGTGTAGCCATGTGTGCCCATAACTCGAGTCGAGACGTGTGTCTCATCTCCCTCGGGGCCATCCTTTGCAAGACCAAAATCCGAAAGTTTAGCTGTGTAGTCCTTACAATATTAAAACTAAGTTTATCAGTACAAATGTACAATAATTTATAAGATCGAAGATTATAATGGACAATTTAACAACTTGTTGGATAAGAGCTTACGGAATCCAACAAAACGTTCGACGTTTTGAAATCCCGATATATGACAGGGTTTCTTGCTTCGTGAAGAAACGTAAGCCCTTTTGCGGCTCCTAGAGCTATTTTCATCCGTGTAGACCATGGAAGAGAGACCGTATATTCTGTAAATAGAACTCAACTATTAGTAATAGTAACAAATTGTAAAATATTTATCACTTATCAAGAATAAAATCACATAATGAACTGATTGATGCTTTTAGTTTATATATATACAATAGCAATTCATGCCTTTACTATTTTACTAATGGTAAAGAAAGATTCAAATATTCTTAATACATCAAATTAGACTTTGCTAAAACATGGGATTTCATTGGTAGTCAAGAGTGGAAACTAAGAAACTTTTCAAACTTATAATAATATATATATACTAAAACACTTAATTATGGGCAAATTGCATGTATCCACTTTATATTTTAAAAGGAGAAAAATACAACTTTTTTAATCCGGTCCAACAACCAACTCTTTGGTTCAAAAGTGCTTAACCGTATATGTTCTAAGAAATGTGAATTTAATCTATAGAATGAATTGAAATTATGTTCGAACTCACTTCCAAATAGTTGATTCTCTAAGCTGCCACGTGGCATGTACTCGTAAACTAGTACCCTGTGTTCATCTTCATAGCAGTATCCGATCAACTTCACCAAATGTGCGTGTCTTAATTGTCCAAGAAACACCACTTCTGTCTATCAAATTCATGCAAATACAAAATATTTAATCAAAACTCCATACTCAACTATAAAAAAATAATAATTAAATTCAATATTAATTCAATACGTGTACGCGTGCGCATGCGCGGTATACATACCAGCCATTCTCTATGACCTTGTGTGCCTTCTAGGTTCAGAAGCTTAACCGCCACGGGTTGCGCCTTCAGACCAGGTCTAAGTTTGTCATCTATGAACCCTTTGTGAACCGGTCCAAACCCACCTTTACCCAAGAAATTACACGAAGCAAAAGACTGTGTAATGACTTTAAGCTCCGCGAGGGTGAAATCAAGGAGGTTCGATCCGGGTAATGAATTTGAAAAGTCCTCTGGTAGCATTGAGCTGCTGAAATCAACATACGAGATTCGCTTAACCGAGTTTTGTGACGTAAGGGGTTCATCCTTCTTCTCCGTCTTGGGTTCGGGTTCGATCAAAGGAACGGGTTCTTGATTCTTGAAACAGTTCAACCAAGAAGATTTTGATGATTTCTTGATTTTCATTTTGAATTACAAGAAGTTAAGAGATTTCAAATAAACGAATAACAATGATGGATTTTTTATGGTTGAAAGTTGAGTTTGGAGGATGATTTATATTTATAAACCAAATGAAAGTGGGGGCACACGGATAAAAGAGTAGTCACCAAATGTGTTTTTGGTTTGACTTTTGAGGGGTACAGTTTTGACTTTTGTCTTGTTTCCTTGCTATACATATTGAAGGTGGAAAATTAATATAGATTAAGAATTTAAAGATTCTTTGCATCGTTAGGATTAAGGTTTTATTTATTTGTTAACGATTATTAATATTGAGATGCACTCAAATTTTAAAATATTATAAACATGACTTGCATGTGATTTTGTCACTTTAAATTAGTTTACTTGCTATTTAGCAATGATTAGTTCATATATTAAATTTATTTTAACATCAACTCAATTACTCAAACATCCACTACTGTGTCTGATGAGACTTGAATGTTCATCATCTGAGAAAGAATCAACACGAGTACACGACAACCTAATTACAATTAATTACAATTAAGCACTTTAATAATTAATTTAGTTACAATGGGAAAGCTTTTGATTGACTCTTTCATTGACGAAAGGGCCAAAGGGGGAAGAATGTTCCAGACAAGCTGTCGATTAGCTGTTATCTGGCGCGTTTCAAAATTAGTTATTTGACCTATTTTTTGTTTATTTTTCCTTGGTCTTATTTAAAGACTTAATATAACTTCTAATTAAATCATAGACTTGATATAACTTCTAAAGTAAACATATTTTTTAAAAGAGGATAGACTTAGAAAAATAAAACTCTAGTATTAAAAAACATTTTATACAAACTTCTTTCAAAGGCCCTATGTTAAGGTGAGATATATTAAGTATGATGATGATCTTTTAAATAGGGAGAAAGTTGAGAGAGTACACTCCACTTTAGAGGGTTGGTTGAGGGTTTAAAGAAGGTAAAACTAAAATGACATGATAATATTGGTTAAAATGATAGGGTTGAGAGAGTTTAAGAGTGTTCCACACCCGACCTTAATACATACATGCGACATATCATACATGAAATCATCATCATCATCGTACGCAGTATATCTCACCGTTAACAAGTTAAAGTAGGGTCTAAAAAGGGTAGGATGTAGACAAATTACCTCTATCCCGCATGAATAGAGAAACTGCTTTCAAATATCAAAAAATATTATAACAAAGATCATACATGTAGGAAAAAACACACTATAGATGTGTAAGCATACATTGCATACGTGTGCATATTGTCTCTAGAATGATGAATGAGTTACTAAATTAAATTAAGTAATTAACAATCGAGTAGGTAATAACTTTACCTTTGACTTGACTTTATTAGATAATCTATTTTGGAAAGTCAAACAGAGTTTGTACGCAGTTTACATGGTTTTGGTTGAGGAACGGAAACCCATAAATTGGAGTAATTAATTAACTAATTAATTGTTATGTTTTTTTATAATTTGGCATCAATCAACAACCAACTAAACAAATTCAATAAAGAACCTCACACTTTATTATATGAAACAACTAATTAAACCTAAAAGTAATAGAATATGTCAAGCAAAAACATCACAATCCACATAATAATTAGTAACTTGTTACAATCTAAACTATTATAAAACTAACATTCTCTTTAACTTTGATTAAATACTTTCCTTTTAAAATTCTTCATTGTTTCGCATGTCATCTCTGATAATCATAAACCATCACGAAGATAGAAATGTGACTGAGCTAGAAACCTAACACATGCCAAATAATAACAAAGAATTGCAAAAATTAGAAAACTTAAAAAATGGCATGATCAATAGAAGTATCTGAAAGAGTAAATATTAAGAACTACAATAGTACAAATAATGATCATGAACATATATATAAAGACATGTTCATCATGTTATTGTTCTTGTTCAAGTATGCAAGAACAATTTTTCTTGATACAAATACAAATATGAAATACCTATATATATATCTATATAGGTAATTGGTTTATTTCACAATGGGGATACATGAGTTGTTTCATTCAAAAACAAGCAACCAAAAACATAATTATAAAAATCACGAGCTTTAACCGTTTCTCCTCCACCCATAAATGCTTCCATATCATATTTACAAGCTCTCGTGCAATCAGGGCAATAAGTAACCTGCAATTACAAAATAATAAAAAAATAAAACATATAAATAAAAATTGACCCATAAACTGAAAACAAAAAGATTAAATAAAATACCTCCAATAACTTGGGTTTGAATGATTTATCAAGCATGACATCAACACCATACATAGCCCTCGCGGTTGAACTCTGCATTTCTGGATGAACTAATGCTGCTGATTCAAAAACCTTTCGGATCATTTGTTTAACTCTTGAATGTATATCCAACCATTTAACTGCAATTCTCAAAATAATTATTATCATCATTATTATAAAAACCGGTTGTCAAGACAAAACAAACCTTGATGTTCCTGTTCAAACTCTTTAACAAACTCTGGTGTGTTCATGTGATTCAATTTTCCCCTATAGTTCTAAAAGTTTGACAAAAAAAAAACAATTATCTATTATAATTAAATACATATTCAGCATATTATAACTACTTAAAAAGAAGAGAATGATTACCATTACAGTGAAGTGTGTCTCATATTCGAACAGACTTTTCTTATCTAAAGTGTATGTATTGTTCGCCAGCCTAACCTGAAATGGTATCAAATTTAAAAAAAAAAATTAGAAAATAAAAAAAGTTGCTTATAATTTATAAACTACATTACATACCCAGAAAATGTCTGTCATGAATAACTCTAACGGGTTAATACTGCGAACAAGAACAATATACCGAATATCGAATTTTCTCCCGTTAAATAAAGCGGGTTGCTCAATATATTTTTGACATATTTTTGGTCCAGTTTCCATGAGACGTATAATTGCAGATAAATTTCCAGTAACCGTTGTATCTATTGTTCTAGCCATATTCCAAGGCTTCAAAATCCATAAATTGTCGGTTTTATTATTCTCACGCACATAGTAGTCCCCGATAAATGCAGTTAGTTGTGTTTCAAGATTATAGGTGGGTTGAAACCATTCTGGAGATCCATAAGCCTGAAAGATTTAAATTCAATTTAAGAGTAATTACACCAAAATGCAATTTAAAGAATTGGAAATTTATTATATCACCTTTTGAATTGTTTCTGCTAAATGGTGTTTCATGACAACACAAGCTTCAAAAGGAAACTGGTTTATGAATTGTTGATCATTTAATCCAATAGACTTTTTTGTTTCATCATCCACTTGCATACTTGTCCATATTATATCTGCTTTCTTCGGGTCAGTTGCTATTAAATCATAAAAAAATGAAGAAAATTTATAAAAAATGAACAAGGTAATGACAGCTGTCCTTTTTAAAAGTTTAAAATAAGTAGAGCTGGCAAATTCAGGTTATGTTTTATCAGACTTGACAAGAGAAAAATATATAAAAGTTTACTAAAAAGGGCATGACTCAAAGCATATTTAAAAAGAATAAAAAAATCCAAAACAAATTGTTTAAGAAAAAAGATTAGTATTGTGTTAAATAGGGTTTCCAATCACACTTGACAAACTATATATTTGTAAACAACAGAAAGTATCTCAATTCCAGGTGTTACGGGTCAACCCAACTTGACCTGACCCGCACCTGAAATTACCTACTTTGACCCGCTTACCCAAACCATCTGACCCGCCCAGATTGCAGTAGTGGGACATACTGATTATGAATCCTGGGTGGGTCAAAAATTCTTCAACTGATGGAATATCTGTATAAACATGCAGTGGCTGTTTATCACTATGTGCTAGACTACAAGTAGGAGATGCCTTGTTGACCAAGGAAGAACTTGTTGACTTCAAATTCTGCCAATATTTTTCATATTCCTGTAGAATTAATGACATTTGAGCATAAAGGCGGTAACTTTAATACCAATTCATGATAATTATAAAACTTATTTATATTGCACACGTACTTTAATGAAGTAGTTGTGTGGCGTATGAAACCATGCAGTAAGCCTTGCGGACCGTTGTTTTTCCTCTCCGATGCCAAAAAGATAATCGCGAGTACACTCGTCGCTATATTGGATATTTTTTGTAGGCCAGATAATTGTAAAGCTGAAATTGTAATCTAGTCAATATTTATATCAGATGCTATTTACTAATTTACAAGCAAAGATAAAAAAAAAATTAAAAATAATAATAATAAAAAATTGCTTTGGTATCGGTGGAATCTCTTTAAAGGGTGTTTAGATATGTGACCCATTATGGATTTATCTAATTATTGAGACTTGAAGCAACAATAATCAGTTTCATATCAACGGTTTAAAAACTAACTGTTAAACTGTAAATGGAGTATTAGTGTCTCTAGTAAATTAATGACACTTTTACATCAACTGCATAAGAGCTTCACTAGAATGGACTTTTTGGTCATTTTATTTATTAGTATACTAGATAACTAGTTTATTTACATATGTGTTACACGGGCAAATTAACAAAGACGTTAAAAATTGAAATTAATGATAAAACAACACCTGGTGACTACTTAGTAATAGCAAGTGTAATACAAAACCAATATATAAACAATTGTATAGATAAAGGTTTAGTTTGAATCTATATAAAATTGGATTTATATATTAATCCGATGTATTATTGCTCTCATTAATATATGTCACGTAATTAACTAAATACGCATAAAATACAGAAAAAGAGAATTAAGTACCTCACAGCTGACTTCAGTGTTCCTTCAGGCATGTATAGAAATGGTGACACTCTGAAATTTGGTTCATCACTGTGTCGCAAAGCTGAACCCAATTCATCCATCACATACCTACAAAAAATGTCACATATATATAAATATATATATATATACACACACACACACATCTAAATAAAGATATATGCTTTAACAAAACTAGAACAAATGACACTTAATCTTTTATTCAGGATCTACCTTCACAAATACCCCTACAACACAAAATGTTTTGGCTTCAATATCTCAAATGATGGTGACTAATAAAGCAATAATAAAAAGATTAAAGGTTTGAGTTTGTTTGAGTAAAACACATACCATATAGATGTCTCATCAATCTTCTCTTCATCTGCTAACCTATACGACATTAAGTATAACCACATGGCATTTAACACGCGATCAAGTAACGGTTCACCAACACTCCATTCAGGAAGTCGAGGAAGAAGCACAGAATCAATCACACCCTTTCCAGATTCTAGAATCTTTTTAGTATCTACACCATTTAATAAAGAAAGATGAGAGATAGATTCAGCAATCTCAACCGCATTGTCCCCAAGAGGACCAGGAATATCCACCTGTCACATAACAAACATTAAATAAATTAAATATATATATATAGGAGATGTGTATCATGTGAACCTGATCTTAGAGAGTTAACCAAAAAACTTAATTTGGACCCTCCATTTCTCAATCTTAGCCCTCCATTTTTAAGATGTGTTACACACTGTACACATGTGTTACATAGTGTTCATATGTGTTGCATAGTGTACACATGTGTTACAGAGTATATATATGTGTGTGTGTGGATTAAAAAGAATAAAAAGTATCAAAAAAACTTTCCTAATTAAAGATACCTCCAATGCATGTAAGCTAGTAAAGACTTTTAGAAGCTCACGTAAGTCAGAAACCGAGTGATCATTTAACGGATTGCCTCGAAGATTTAAGTATGAAAGAGACGGCATGACATCAGATGAAAAGAACTAAAAAGAAAATAATATGTTATTGAACTTATTTAAACATAAATGTAAATGCAAGAATGAACCAATTATAGTATTATACCTTGTTTTGTAAGCTGTGAATACGCCTGTTTGAAAGGTCTAGAGAAGTCAAACCTTGTAAAGAATGGTCAACGTCTAGCCCACAACCTGGATTGTCTTGGTCATAAATTCCTCCACAAAAACCCAAAGCCCAACTCGTATAATTACTTGTAAAAGATGAGTTCAAAATTTCTAAACTCGGACAATTTTGAATAATAACATCTGCAAAAGAATCATCACTACAAACGTAATAGTAATACTTCAGTTTTATATCTGTAACGATTACAAATATGAGTTTATATACAATGCAAACTTATTTTATATGCAACAGAGAAACTAACCAGTTCTGTAGGATTGGGTTATTGTTTAGCCAGAGAGCTTTAAGGTGTTTAAACTTCACAATTTCACTAATTATAGTTTGGGGTGCCTTAATCTTGTTGTCGCACAGGCTAAGCGCGATTAAGTCCTGGAAATGTTATTGTTAACTCAATATTTATAAGATTTCAGATCAGCCGAATGATATGAGCAATAATATTAAAGATTGCATACAGGAAATTTGGTAGGCAAATCAAGGGATAGAAAAACATCATCATCAATGTCAAGATCTTCAAGTTCTAACCATGCAACCGCACCATTGCCCTCTTTTTTAACCTTTTGTACTTCTTTCTCTACAATTTCCATAACACTCAATTTGCTATCCTTCAATTCACTACCTACATTATCTGCATCTTCAAGGTATGAATTCAAATCAATATCCACACACATCAATGAAGCCATTCTCTCTACCAAACCTGGAACTTCTTGCAGCTGTTAAAGCAATGCATATAGTTCGAATCAATAAGATAAAACAGCAAAAAATTGAATGTTAAGTATGTGATGGAATAAGATCAATGTCGATTCACTTATACTGTAAGAAACGAGCGGAGTCGAGCCAGTTCGAGCTCGAAGTTTAGCGAGTTAGCTGGCTCAGTTCGTTTATCTTAGCGGACTTAGATGTTAAGCTCGAGATTGACTAAAAAAAAGCTGGATCGTCGATTAACCTGTTTGGGGGCATCTGAAAGGCGAAATGACAAAGCATGATCAACAAGGAAGATGTTTGATTCCTTTTCCATGGAATCGAACGTGGTGAGAACGAGACGCCGTTGACGGCCATCCTCGACGGGCTCCACCTGGAAGTAGTTACCGCCGTCGAAGGTTTCAGTGGACAGCTTTTCAAAAAGTTTCCGGTGGAGTGACTGAGGTATACCGGCAGCTGCAAGTAGCAGGCCGTGAACCTTCACGAAATCTTCAAACGTTCGGATAGTTCCGGCGTTGGCCATGACGGGAAGGGTTTTGTTTCGGTTTGATGTGCCGGCGAGGGTTTAACGAGAGGGTTTTCCGGCGCGCACAAAAAAATGGATTTTGAAGATTGATTGGGTTGGTAAGTTGTTTATTTGGTTTTGCTTTAAGGACTTGGGCTTTAGTACGTCTCAATCTTAAGCCCGCAACGGGTTTGTGGCCCACCCTTTTCGTTAGCCCATCTCCGATGGGTGTCCTAAATCAAACTCCCCAAATTAAATGATATCAGATTTCCATACATTATTTCAAAACCTTCACCCCAACATGCCAACACTACATCAATATTCAAACACCATTTTGTATTATATAGTGTGTGAGAGAGATGCGAAAGTGTGGTACACAATCACCCATCTGAATGCAGAATGCATCCGCAATTCCAGATGTGTGTGCTCATCTTTGGATTCATATGAGTTCTCCAATGTGTGCTTGTCCGGTTTTGCCACATCAAACCGAAAGCACCACCGGAGGTGCTCTTAGCGCACTTTCAAGCAAAATCGAATCGTTAATTTAAAAGTTCATCAAATATGTTTTACCCCCTTTTCGAACTTTCATATCAACTTTTATGTTAAAACATCCACGGACTAACGGAAGTATAATTAATTATTTGAAGTAAAGTTTAGTCAACTTTGTTTAATCATCATTATAAACTTTTTACATTGAAATATAAGATAAAGGGGCAAAAAGTTATGCCGCTAGTCATTTTTTGATAGAAAAACTATGTCTTTTAAAAATCACATTCATAACTCTAAGGCTCAAAACATTGCTATAATTAACCCGTTGAAACCAACCTCACATCTTCTTCAAACCAAAAACCTGATTTGTTACAATTAAACTCTATATTATCATCAATCATTCTAACGGTAGTTACGATAAACTTTCATTAATTGGTGATGTTATAGCATATTTTTTCATAAACTTTGACTATTGGTTAAAATTGGTTAAAAGCTAAAACCTACTAAGGTATTGAAATACTTGGTTATGATAAACAAACCTTACCAAAAGATAGAGGCAGCTATTCACATTTAGTATGGATTCATATCCACTTAACACTTTCTATAATTGCAAAATGATTAAAAGAAGCTTACCCAATGATTTCTTCTTGTTTCTGTTCACATGTACTATTTGTAATTGAATAATGTTAGAAATAAATCTCCACCCTATCCAAGGATTTAACTTTTCCTAAAAGACAAAATGTTCTCTCAAGTCTCTTAGTTTGGACTTTAAATACTTTAGCTGGAAATTTACTTTCCAGTCTAGTTTTATTAGAATTATCTGAACTCTTGCCAACACATTTCAAACGAGAATTGTTAGCCTTCCATAAAATAAAATATTCTAATATCCTTAAGACAATATACCGATGTTACAGGTTGTACTATATCTGACAATTCAAACGGTTTAAAGTTTTAAAATAAAAAATGTTGTATTATATTTGCCACTTCCAAATATAGAACAGAATGAACTAAAATGATTGAATAATCTATAACAAAACATTTCAAACAAGAAAATATTTTAGATTACCAACAAATAAGAAAAAAAAAATTGAAAAATAGTACTACAACTTCAAGATGGATTCAACAAGTTCGTATAGAGGTGCAAGTTCCCCCTGATCAATCAACCGGAATTCCTGCAAATTAACAATTCTTCCATTAATTCAGTTTAATATTATTTTAGTGTTTTTAGGTAAATATTATTTGGTAAGACTTAAGAGAAGATTTATTATGGGGCTCACCCATGTGAAGAGTACAAAATGTTTAAAGCAAGTATTTAAATGAGCTTCTTCTTTCAAACTAATAATCATCTGAAAATGTGAATGATATATGTGAGCATATACTCTAAACAACCGCTTGAATATCGTCTTCACCACATCCTGGAAATTGGGAGGAAATGGTGCACCTGCAACACAGTCACACACACACATTTAAGATGAAATAATATTAACTATTTTTGTGAAAAATGAATTTGTTTATTACAAAGAATTATAGCATACCTAATTTCTGAGGGAATATTGATTCGTTATCGAGTTGAGTTTCAATCCACTCCATCAAATACTCCACATATTTAGGAGCCGATACTTCTATTGGTTTCTTGATATTAACTCCATCAGCCCACCTGTACTCGTATCTAAAAATAACAAGAAAACTTAAAAAAATATCACAGATATATGGTTTTGAGTTTTGACTGATGAAGAAAGATTAAGAAAGTTACTTTGATCCAGCTGTCATTGTTGGGCATGTTGATGGTGTGCAGAATTCAGTAAGAGTGCCATAAAGGATGTTGACTTGATTAAAGAAATCAACAGCTGCAGTAAGCAAAGTATGAACAAAAACAGTTATATAAAGATCAGTAATCATATGATTATTTGCATATAATTAAATATCGGTGAAGATTTACCATTAATTGCCAGCCATTCGTTAAGATCTTCTCCAGGTGGTAGACGAACAGCTTCCCTCAAATTTCCACTACCCAAAGTTGCATCAATGTGTTTTTTAAGTTGTGCACCCTGAATTTGTGTAAATCAAACACATCAAATGAGTTTGATACGCGATAAAAATCAGTAAATGTTCGATTAAGTTGTGGTTAACTAACCTTACTTCCTGATGGAGCGCTCTTTTTAGGTCGAAAAGTCTTCTGGTTTCTGAAAACATATGTGAAGGAAAGATTAGTAGTTGTTCACAACTGAAAAAGAATAAGAATATATGTAGTCAATAACAATGCATAATAATCTGGTCCAAAGATCAAAGAAAGATCGAGACTGCAACAAAAGCATTTTATAGCAATCGTTGTTAAAAGATTTGAAAGAGTGTTTATGTTTCTAATTAACTATCAGCATCATATCTAAACTTAAAAAAGGATTAAAATCACATAAGCATTTTTTAAGTTTCATAACTCTTTCTGAACAAAGCAATTATGCCCTCTTTGTATCCTTGGATGGTGTAAGAAACTAAGAACCACCACTTTTTGTACATGATCCAAGACTAAACTTATCAATTTTGTACCTAAATAGTTGATCTATGATTGACTTGAACGGATCATGTAACACATAAACCTATTGATACTGATACTGATATGGTTAAGCAAAAGATTGATGACAATGTGTTGATTTTAGAAGAAAACTTGTAATAATTACATCAAATAAATGAGGAAGTACTACCTTAAGAACATCTTCAAGCTCAAAAACTTCTGAAACAACTTAAAAATTGTAATAAATATGGCAGCAAACACAGGATTTACAGTTTGAAATGTCACACGTATGCGTTGCAACTTCTGGCTTGAAATATCTAGGCTAACTGTTCAACTTTCTAGAAGACTAGAACAAACTCAATAGATTTCCGAAACAAAAGAAGCAATCAAAACAGAGAAATCAAACGGTACTTTTTCGCCCAACACGTATACCCGATGCCCCTTGCGATCAGATCACCTAACATGATGTGATATTGCAATCGCATGTAATCAGACGAAGTAACGTGCTTAATTTACTAGTCTTCGTTAATTTGATTGAAATATGAATGTTTTAATCGAAAGAAGAAGCGCGAATCAACTATCGTTATCGCTATAACATCAAAATCAAAATCAAATCAACTGAGAGTCAAACAACCGACAGTTAATTGATGAAACAAATAATCAGCGAAGTAAATCAGACGAATTAGCATGCTTAATTGATTATAAAATACGACTATCCTAACTGAAAGAAGAAACGTCAATCAACTATCGTTATCGACTTATCGGACTTATAGATATACGATAATATACAAGATCAAATCAACTGAGCATCAAACAATCGAACAGTTAGATTGATGAAACATATGTATTCAGCAAATAGAATCATTACGAAAGCTGGAAGCGAAATCGATATACCTGCTTCCGAGACCAAAGAGACTCATGGTGATTTAGGGTTTCAAGTGTTTCTGTATGTTTGTTGTGTTTATATATACATGAAGCAAGAAGAATAGGGATGTATGTACAGGTCGATTTTTTCCTGTTGCCATCTTCAGCTTACCTGTCATATGGCCGATTCTGCCGCCAACGCCACCCTCCTTGTTTTTTAATTTCAAATTTCACCCCTAAACTTTCGGTATCAACCACTTTCAGTACAAAATAAAGAGTTTATAATAACAATTTTTAGGAGAGCCAAGTTCAAGATTAAGGTTTTTTTAAGAGTAAATTGCCGTTTGCGTCCATGTGGTCTCACGAGACTATCCATTTGAATACAAAATTTTCATTTTCATCCATTATGGGTCTGTGGTTTGCATTTTGCATCCATCTGAGTCCTTTTTAACTAACCGGGTTAGATTTTTCTGTTAAATTTTTTAAGAAGACTAAAATGTCCTTAGGGACTCAAATGGTTTAAAGGTTTAAATTTTTCTGCTTTAACCCTCTTTGATTATACAAGGACCAATATTATAATTAAAACAAACTTAAGGGGGCTAAAATAAAATTTGTAATTCTTTTGCTCATCATCATCATCCATCATCTAGACCGTCCACATTAAAAACAATCCTTATCTGTGTTCATCATCCTCATCTGTGTTCATCATCGCAAGATGATATCTTTTCATTTTGTTCATTTTTTAAACCAACTTTATCTAAATCACCACCACCTTGTACGTAAATATTCTCGAAATTCTTGTCATTCACACGGGTCGGTTTCTAATGTTGTTGAATAATCGGCAACGGATTTAAGTTTACTGTTTTGGCTGGAACTGCAAAAGGTGGTCGGAAAAACCCTAGATCGGTCCCAATTTGGGGATGAACCTTCAAATTCATCCATGGGGGAACAAAATCAACACCTGTTTCATATGTGATTCTTTTCCTAACTCAATATGTATACAACCTTTTAGATCTGAACGCTTTTGATTTGCTATTTATGAAAATGGCTGCAATTTCTTCAAGCCCTCGTACTGTCAATCTTCAAGGATTACAGTGCTCATTTTTTGTGGTTAGAGGAGAGAGAGCAAAAAAATTAGGCTAATGGAGAGAGAGAAAGAGAGAGATAGATAATCAAACACACCATGATCGGTGATCTGCCGATGACTGGATTCATAAGATTGGGACTGAGATTGGAGTTAGGGTTAGGATTTTGGGGAAACCCTAACCCCTGATTTAAGTAATAAGGTGGAAAAAGAAGAGGGCGGGAGGGTACGGAGGGTCCAACAGTGGCGACGGTCGGATCGTGCGAGAGTGGTGGTGGTGGTGGTTGGGAATGGGAACAAGGATGCTGTGGAGGGGTTTTTAAGCAGATGGAGAATGAACTTGCCGCCGGTTATCAGAGGAGTCGTCGGAGCATCGCCTCCACCGCCGACCTGGTGGCGTTGCGGTGGTTGTTGCAGAGCCACGAGTCAACTATTTCCGGTTTCGTTTCGTGTTCCGCTCTGTAGCATCATTTAAGATACCGTTGTTTGGCAATATGTTGTTGTTTCAACTTGAGAAGCTTGAAGCTTTTGGTAATGGCGGGTTCCAATTTCATGGAGGTGGTTGTGAAGCTAGGTGATTTTAGGGAAAAGACCGAATGGATTGGGGGTGAGGATGGACGGGGTGGGTTTTTGGGAAGAAAAGAATGATAGTTACAATTTTAGTCCTTGGAGTTGTAAGATGGTTTTATTTTTGGTTTAAATTTTTGATTCTTTTGAGTCCTTAAGGGTATTTTAGTTTTTTTAATAAAATTTAACAGAAAAATCTAACTCCGTTAGTGATTTGGACTCAAACTGATACGAAATGCAAACGACAGACCTATAATTGATGAAAATGAAAAGTTTGTATTATAATGGATAGTATGGTGAAAGCACAAGGACGCAAACGGCAATTTACTCTTTTTTTAATGAAAAAATAGCTAGCAGTATTACTCTATATCTAGTTTGAAATGGAAGATGATAAATATTTTTTTTTTCTTGCAAAGTTAAACCATCATAACATATATGTATGAATGAAAATAAGTCGGGTATGGAATAAATTCTGACAATCACACAATATTACACGGGTGTTTAAAAAATTGTCATATACTTGATTTCATATTGTTCATTACTCCATAGCTATAGAGGGAATCCTCTTACTCCATACCCATTGGGTACGCTATACACATTTTCACCTCAAAAGATACTTGAAATATTAAATACTCAACTCCTCTTGTAGTACTTCTATAGTTCTAATGAATTTTACTTTTGTTACAGCTTCAAGGTATTAGTTGTTTTATTTTCTTTAAAATACATATATAGTAATATTTGCAATGCCCATTGGGCACGTATGTATAGATATTCGTGATCTTAAATTTAACCTAACAACATGCCTAGTATACTAAAAAATCAAGTACTCTTGTAATTTGTTATTCATGTCTATAATTAAAAAAAAAATTGTAGCAAGCTTCAATCTATTTTTTTTTCTTAAATTGCATATACTCACACATAATATATTAATGCAAACGAGTTAGCATTTTTATAAACTAATATCATTTTGGTCCCTATACTAATATTCGTCATCGTACTCAGTATATCCCATCTAAAGGTAGGGTCTGAGGAGGGTAAGATGAAGACAAGCCTTACCTCTAC
>WOUH02000036.1:4884547-4900521 GCA_009936405.2 Stevia rebaudiana
GTAACAGTTTTAATGATATCAAAACCTGTGAACTCACCAGCGTAAGCTGACTGTTTTCAAACTATATGTAATCTCAGATGTCTAAGACAGGACGGAGGATGATTCAAGAGGGACTGTTTTGTACTTGTTTGTTTCATGTTATGTAATTGTACTTGCTTCCGCTTTTGTAAACTCTGATTATCGTATGAAATGAAATGTTGTTTGGTGTAATATGTGTTGGATATTAAACCGGTTGACTCGATCCTGCAATACCGAACGGATAAAGTGACAGACCACTCACGGACCGGTCGGAGACCGGGGGCCGGGGAGCAGGGTGTCACAGATTGGCCTTAAAATCAAATTACAACACTTAAAAAAATATATTTAGTTTTGTTATAACTTGTATTGAGCAAACTAGATAGTCCAACCTGTTCATAGCTTAATTAAAAAAAGTACTGAAATGTATACGTATTTTTAACAAAAATTTCGCTCTTTTTTTTTTGTTGAACGTCACAAAACTATAAAATTGATATTTGTCAAGGGTTGGGTTCAAATAAGAAGGAGGCTTAGGGTAAGGAGAGCTTTGGTAACGACACGTGGCATGAGTGAATTTTTGAAGGAGGGGGTACATTATTAATTGTGTCCGGCTAGCAAAAAATAAAAAATAAAAAAAGTTTTCAAAAATAAAATTCAAAAAAACTTTTTTGAATTAAAAAAAAAATAATTTTCTTTTAAGTTTAAAAAAAATTTATTTTTTATTTTTTAAAAGTGAACTGAACCCAATGCATCGTTGTGTTTTTGATATGCATCATTGTGTTTTTTAAATGTATTATTGTGTTATACGATGTGTACGTTTTGTAGGTTTTTATGTCATGATTTGTGTTTTACGACTGTCATTGTGTTATACGACTGTCATTGTGTTATGATTGTGATTGTTATTGTGTTATACGACTGTCATTGTGTTATACGACTGTGACGAAATTACCCTTCATGCATTTTCAAAGTTTCGAATAATCACAAAAATGTCACCGCGTTAATCCTGGCCGCTGATCTTAAGATCTAATGGATTGGATGACTCCTTACCCTCCTTACCCTATGTTTTCTCCTTACTATAACCCTACCCTTCTTGCCAATACTAATTTCTTTTTCTTTTTTGTTAAAATTAAAGAATTTTTTGGAGAAGTGGTATGGATTTGCAAATTGAAATGGTTTCTGGGTTGGTTTTGTATTGAATTTGATTTATAGGTGATTTGATGGTGGAACTATCGAACTCAATGGAGTTCGATAGTTGAAGTATCGAACCCAACCAACTCGATAGTGGAACTATCGAACTCAACCCACCTCGATTGTTGAACAATCGAACTCACTTAATCAAGATTTAATCCATTTTAGCAATTAACTTCGTTGGAACCATTTGGTCAGAACAATTATTTTAGCAATTACCAGGTAATGTTCAATCAATTAGATATAAAACTTTAAAGATTCCGATTCAGCAAATTATTTTGTGATTCAACGCTTGATATATATATATTGTTCTTGTAGGTAGAGTTTTTTTTTATGCATTACTAAAAAGTTTTAAAGGTTATTTCTAATTTATAGTTAACAAATTATTTATAATGTTTTGTGAGACCATTGCCATTCACGACCAAATGGTTCGGTCGGTTGTCAAAAATCTTTAAAAAAATAATGAAAATCCTTTTTAATTTCACTATCGAGTTGGCTGTGTTCAATTGTTTCGACAAAATTAACTGCTAAAATGGATTAAATCTTGATTAAGTGAGTTCGATTGTTCAACAATCGAGATGGGTTGAGTTCGATAGTTCCACTATCGAATTGGTTGGGTTCGATACTTCATCTATCAAACTCTATTGAGTTCCATAGTTCCACATCGAATCACCTATAAACCAAATTTAATACAAAACCAACCCAGAAACCACACTACTTCTCCAAAAAAATTCAAAATTAAAGCGTAATTTGTTATTTTGTTTTCTTGTTGATCGTCTTCTACCCAACTGCAAAACAGAGCTTCATTTTCCCTAGGTTATGGCCGCCTGAACTCACTCTTCTTCCTTCTATGCACCTCACTTCCTTATTATATTGTCCGTAAAACCACAGTGCTAACTGCTAAAACGCATCTTCACACACATATCTATTATAACAAAATCGGAATATCGGATATAAGGTGAGTTCTTGCGTTTACTCGGCAATCGCTTATTTTGTATTCGTAAATCCAAACCTCTGTCCAGTAATTTGCACTTCGTTCAAGTTTGATAACATCTT
Organism: Stevia rebaudiana; assembly: GCA_009936405.2. Lineage (NCBI taxonomy): Eukaryota > Viridiplantae > Streptophyta > Magnoliopsida > Asterales > Asteraceae > Stevia > Stevia rebaudiana. The sequence goes on from WOUH02000036.1 coordinate 4,886,807, forward strand.
CCTTGTTGTTAATTGAATTTTTTTGTTTTACTGCAAGCATCTCGTTAATTATTTGGTTTCTATGTATTATCAATGGCTCGTAGGACAATCTCTCCATTTGTACGGAACTAGAGATCGGATTATCGAACCAAAAGCGGCAACACGCTATTAGTTTGTCAATCGACTTCTAGTTCCAAACCTCAAGGTTTTAGGAATTAGTCGTGATATGATTTTGTTTATAACTTCAGAGAAATGAAATATAGTTCTCGAACACATCAAGTTTAATTACTTTCAGATTATGTAGACATATGGATCCACAATTTGATGTAAGCAATTGGTTTTCTGTTTGACAAAAGGGGTTGCATTAATGGAAAAAAATGAAGATTCAGACAGTCCAGGTTGGGGTGCTTCATTTATCTTGCAGACTACTGAAGAAATTACCAGAGCTGTATGCTCATCAACAGAGAACAATGGTGGTCATCTTCAAAAGCTTCAAACTCAGTTTTTTATTGAAAAACTTATCACACCCTACTGAAGAGAAAAGTAACTACAATCCAGAAGTATTAACCACACAAAAGCGTCAATGGGCTGACTTCCATTTGCAAACCTTGGTATGCTTCTGTTTGTATTTTTATTTTTCAATCAGTTTTATCCACATTCATTCTACAACGAACTACGCGATTCTGTTAAGATAACCTCAACGGCTTGTTTTGCTGTTTTTGTTCTTGTTTTTCCGTATGTTAGTTTTGTTCATACACCTGTTTTGTGTTGTTGTATATCAGTTATGATCGGTATATTGTTTACAGTTTGGGATAATACTATAATAGTTTCTGCTTCACAGATCTTTCATCTTTCCATCATGATTGTTTACATTTCAAAAGATTTCAGCATCGCAGGATATTGAAAAAACCATCAAGGCTGTTTGAGAGCATGGTAGTAGTTGGAATTCATCCTAACTCTGATATTCAGTCAGGTTCAGGAAGGCTGCAAAACGGAAGCAGTGGTCAAAACCGGTCAACATTGGCAGTAACAAATCTTGATCCTCAGGTTCTGCAATACACTCCCACAAAATGTGTTAACATTCACCATTTCACATTACTTAGGAACATTTTAACTGGTCTCGTTTTTCTGGAATATGTAATATTTTTTTTTTTAATTTTCTTTCAGGTTCTTTTTGTATACCCTCCAGATAAACAGCTGCCATTAAAGTACAGAGATCTCCTTTCTTTCTGCTTTCCTGGTGGAGTAGAGGTTGGACAACATTAGTTTGTTATTCAACTGAAACAGTTGTAGTATTTGATTCATATTTCATTAATTTGTATTCCCATATTACAATTTCAAACTCAGGAACATTAAAGCTTGTATTTTTTATATGTTTTCTTCTGTGTTTATGTTTGTATCAATCTTAACGAATATTAATGTATAAAATATTTGTACTTTTGATTGCAGGTTAATGCTGTTGAAAGAACTCCATCCATGAGTGAACTTATTGAAAGTCTTCTTGGGCAGGTACATGTTAAACTAATAATAAATCTTATTACCACATTGTTTGATTATCTTTACAGAACAACTTTTATATAAACTCATAAATACTTCATTCTTTGCAGTTTGCACACCTTTATATGACATTTTATCTGTTAACATGCTGGTGGTTTTGCAGGAACACCTTAAACAAAGTGACCTCTCCTTCATATTCAGGTTACAGGTGATCCATGAACCCCTACAATTTAATTTTCAATAATTTATTTGTCAGTTTTGCAATAATTTATGGTAATTATAAATTTATAATTTCTCTGGACGGTCTAACTATGAAGTTTATATCTTTCATATATCATTACGTTTTGTTGGAGTCTGAATTTTAAGATTACGTAGGGTGCAGATGATTCGATTCTGTATGGTTGCTGTTTAGTAGCCGATGAACTGGTGCAAAAACCATCCAAATTAATTTCCATGATGTCAGTGCGACAATCTGTTTGTCGAGTTTCCAACCGCCACATTTTAACAATTCGCAGATGTTACTGCATTCTTTCAAGGCTTCCATTTTTTGATCTGCATTTTGGCGTGTTAAATAGGTTTGTCATATATAAAGCTGATAATCATTTTTTTCATCGACTTACTTGCATGTCGGTACTTTTTTATATGACATTTTTATTATATTGTTACTATTGTTCTTTTTGTTAGCATCTCCACTGAAGAAAGATTGGAACGATTAAGACAAAGTGTCAATTGCTTAAATCTTGAGTCTTCTGTCATGTATGCCAATGAAGAATATTTAGAACATAAAGCATGTGACATTTTAGTTGAAAATGATCAATCCTTTATGGTGGATTACACTCCAATAACAGATTCAGATCCATCTAAACAAGAATCAGTGGCTGGCGAATCAATTTCTAAAAATTTTGATGGTCTTGTTTGTGATATGGTTGACAATAATCAACCAACTCAAACACATATACCAGATGCAATTTTGCCTCTTATACGTTATCAACACAATGATAACTCAGAATCTTCCTCAAGGTATTCTATTATTTATTATTATTTATGACATCTGATCACAAACTCTTGAGTTAGCAATATATCCACATGATGGTATTAGTTTCTGATTATGTTTGCATTGATGTTTGAATGTGTATACAATACAAAGAAATATGTTTTAATGCAAAAACTAATTGTAATTAATCTTAATGTTATTGTGATGTTGCTTGATGCAGTGAAGATAGAAACTTTAGGAGTGAGATTGATTTGGCAGAAATGGATGAAGCGTCTTTCTCTAGTCAAGAAGATAATGAACCTGATGAAATTTATAATTGGGCCAAAGTATTTCCTTTATTGATATTGCTCTTTAATAGTTTAACATTCTTTTTGTCCAAGATTTTCTTTTTTCTATCCAATTTTCTTAATATAATAAAATAGAATAATATATCATGAGTTGGTAAAGTTGGTCACATGCTCACATTGTCAAGCATTTGAGCCCCAACTTGCCTACAATTTCCATACACATCCCATTATATTATGAATTTCTTAACAAAAAACTTTGATTTTTCATACAGTAATTTATATCATTTAAAAGTTCTGTTTACATTCAAAATGAAACCAATATTCATATACTATGCACGTTCAGATATTATTTATTTACATTTTTTTTCTTATAACAACCCCCATATATTATGAACTAAAGAATACCAATTTCATTCAGTTAAATGTTCTGTTTAAAAAAAATAATAAATAAATAAATTTTTTTTTGGTGTCACTATGGTAATGTTCTACATACTATATCATATGGTTTATAAAATATATAACTAAAAAAAAATCTTAACTAATTATGTCATGTGTGCAGGCGAATAATCATGGATCGTTGCAGATAATATGCGAGTATTACCGACAACATATTCCTGAAAGAGATTCAACGATCAGGTTCCAACCTCTGGAGCACCTTCATCCATTGGAATTTCACAGACCCAAAATAACAAATTTGATGCCACAAAACACAAATTATGAATATTCAGAGGTAGTTTATCTTGTTTCACAAGATTCACCATAATTGTATTTCAACATTTCTATTTATTAATTAAAAACTTGTTGCTGTAGGCTCACAGCGCACTTGCAGCCGAGGAGGAGGCAAATGCTATCTCAGTATGGGCAATTGCATGCTTATGTGGCTCGTTACGTCTTGAACATGTATATATTATCCAATTATATATCATCTTTAATTTTTTTATTTTTTCTCATTGTCTTTTATCTTTCCATAGGTGTTAACAATATTTGCAGGTGCATTGTTGGAGAAGCAGATTGTATTCTTATGCTCCAATCTGGTACATATATTATCACAAAATTCAAGCTAATGCACATTGCACAAAACCATACCTATAAAATATGAATAATGTATATGAGTAATATGTTGAATCATATAATGTGGTTTAGAAATTATTTACCAAAATGAGTGTTTTCTAGATTTTGATGTTTCTCACTCTTACTTCCATTGGGTATTCCATTTAATTTGTTTTAAAATTCTTTTAGAGATTATTTTTTTTAAACTTTTTGAAATGATTTTTTTTTTTTTTTTTTACTAAAATGTTTTTTTATGTATTTCTCCACAAATTTGTTTAATTTTTTTCAAAATATTTTATAAAAAACTATTTATAATGTTGATGATATAAAAAACTACTTTTGATATATTTAACGTTACCAAATCAAAATGTTTTTTTTTTATGTTTCGAAACTTTTACATAGAAATAATATTTACTTCTTGAATTGTTTTAATATGTTTATGGTGATATTTATAAAAGGCTCTAAAAAATAAGCTAAATGAATTTTGTGGTCATATTCCATGTGTGTTTTGAATACAAAACGAGGGGTGATCTACTTTATTCAAAGGCAAAATTACTTGCTTCAAACGCATCAATTGATCATAATTAAGAAGGTTAAAGTTGAGATTCTATAATCAGATGTTTTTGTCTTAATTAGGACAGTAAGATCGATTAAGAAGAAAAGATAATTATCAAGTGTTATAGTCTGTGTTGTACTCTAATCTAGTTTATTTTAAGAGCCTTTTATAAATATCACCATAAACATATTAAAAAATTCAAGTAAATAACAATTCTATGTAAAATTTTTGAAACATAAAAAATAACATTTTGATTGGGAACGTTAAATTTATCAAATGTAGGTTTTTATATCATGAACATTATAACAAGTTTTTGTAAAATATTTTGAAAAAAATTAAACAAATTTGTGGAGAAATACGTAAAAAAACATTTTAGTTAAAAAAAAGTTTCAAAAAGTTTTAAAAAATTAATCTCTAAAGAATTTTAAAACAAATTAAATGAATACCCAATGGAAGTAAGAGTGAGAAACATCAAAATCTAGAAAACACATATTTTGGTAAATAATTTCTAAACTACACTTTTTTGGTAAATAAGTTTCCTAACTACACTATCTTGGAAAAAAACTCTATAATGTGGTGTAGTTTATTTATATTTTTAAATCTGTTATATCTACAGGGAATATTGTCTGCTTCAGTTTTGTCAATTATACCCCTGATTCGTCCATACCACTGGCAAAGCTTTTTGATGCCGGTACCGTCTCCAAAATTAAATATTTGCATTTTGGTCCCTAGTTTCCATCCTTCAAGTTGAATACTTCAAAAGTTTATGTTATTTTCAGGTATTGCCAAATGACATGTTGGATTTCTTGAATGCACCTGCTCCATTTATTGTAAGTTCTCAAACTACCACTAATGTTTTTTGTAATTATTATTATTATTTTTTTAATTCTGAAATGGGTAAGAGTTGTAACATGTGATATTGATCAGGTTGGTGTGAAGCATAAAACTGTGGAAGTACAATCCAAGACTGCAAATGTTATCTTTGTTGATGCAAACAAGAATCAGGTAAGAGTTTTATCATGTAATATTGATTTAGAGTTTGGTTTAATTTTTATATTTTTACATGTTAGGTGAAATCATCATCATTACCACATTTACCCGGCGAAAGAGAATTATTTACAGCCCTAAATCCATATCACTCTCAGCTTGTGGGAGAAAGTTATTTAGGGAAAAGGAGACAGGTTTATGATTGCACCGCGATGCAGGTTCACTTAATCCTAATTAATATATTATCAGATCTAAATAATTTATTATGTAAAGTAGTATAAGTTTGGACTTTACATGATTGTTACGGACACAGGTTGAAGCTGCAAACGGATTTCTCAGTAATAAGATCTTACTTAGATTCTCTTTGCTCTAACTTACGTTCTCACACAATTACAAATGTTCAGTCAAAATGATGATAAGGTCTATTTCTACCCAGTTATAAATATTAATATATATATTTTTTTTATTGTTTTGCTATGGTAGTATTGGCTTTGAGAAAAAAAATCAATTTTTTTTTTCTGTTAGTGGTTTTATCACATTGTTTTTTTTATTTAACTAACATGCGCTTTTAACCGGACCCCAGGTATCTTTGCTGTTAAAGGAAAGTTTCATCGACTCTTTTCCTAACCGTGATCGACCTTTTATGAAGGTGTGTTGGTTTATTTATCTAATTTATTTTGTTATATTCCAATTCCTTATAAACGAAACGTGATTATTTTGTCGATTAACCAAATGCATCACAAGTTCCAGTTCCAAATTCGAATTTCCTTCAAAAAAAATAATGTGAACCAAACGCCCCTTAGTTATCTGAATGCTTCAGATACATTTGTTAATTTCATTTTTATCATAATTAAATAAAGTTCCTTAAAAAAAAAACTTAATAGCAAGTTTCATTTTATTATTACAGTGTGGCAGCTTTTCGTAGAGACTCTTCCGTGTACATACAGATATGGTGTTATCTTATTTCCAGAAGGATTAACACAGTTATTATATACATGGGCGAACCATAAGCCGGGCCTGGGGTTGCCCGGGCGACCGCTGATTTTTTCGCGCGTAGTGTAAATTTCATGATTTCAACCATTTTTTTTTATATATATAGGCCGGCAACCCACGAAATCCCTTAAAATTCTACATATATGATCTTGTCAACCCATGAAACGAAATTCAAGCCCCGCCACTGATTATATATTCATTTAAGCTTGGTAATCCAATTAATTTATAATTATTTGATGCAACAGTTATTATATATTCTCACCAAGTTGAAATATTATATTAAATTCTATGGATTTTGCTGTTGATTTTCCTATTTAATGGTATGAACCCACACCTGAAAAATTAGATGGGGGCAGTACAGTACCTGGTTAAATTTGAAGAGGGGGTTGATGACGTCAGTCATATATGTAGAAATAGAAACTTGAAAGTGGGCCCTATTAGTCTGGTTAATAATTGTACCAATAGGCAATAGTTAGAAATTCTGGACCTTTAATAAGAGACCACAGAGTAAGCAGTGCAGTTGTCAGTCAGTAGAGTCATAAATCTGAATTTACTTTTGACTCTGTGTTGATATATATAATTTTGGAAAAAAGCTTCAAAGAAATATAATGAGACACTAAACAATAGTTATTCATCCATGTATCTTGTTATTAATATAATCCATGAATTTGGTTGATTTGTTAGACTATTTTAACTAGTTTGAGGGTGATGAGTTAGACACGTAGGTAGAGGCGTAGAGTTGCTCATTTCAGGTTTTTTTAGGAAACCGGTTCCGGTTTCAGTCAACAAAAGTCAAAACCGGGTAGAGAGGAACCGGTTTTGATTCCTAACCCCTTTTTTGGTTGGTTTTGAATGGTTTTTTGTCGGTTTTTGCCGGTTCCTAACCGGTTTTGGACGGTTTTTGGTGGAACCGGTTTCGGAAAACATGGTTATGGTTATTTATTTAACCTGGAACCGGTATGGAACCGTCGGTTCGGGTTGGAAACGCCGGTTCCGGTTCCGTAAACGGTTTTTTTGAACTCCTCTACAAGCAAGTGAGTAACACAAAAATGAGTGTAATGGTTAAGTGAAGGTGAGAGTGATGAGTTATGAAGTTTAATAAATGAGTATAAATAATAATTTATTACTTATTTAAACATGTAAAGAGTGATTGTAATGTATCTATAATCCATCTATTATGGAGGTCTTTATAATCATAAGGTTGGTCGTTTTTTAGTTTTATTCGGAATTTGTGGATCAACTAAACAGTTTTCATAATTGGAAGCCTCATTTTGATTTTAAAGTGTTAATTAAAATAAAAGCATGATTTAATAAAACTAATTTGGTAGCTAAGACCATCCGTAGTGGTTTGGGCGTGGAGAGGGGGTGGAGTATGACGCGTCAGTGCCACGTAGGAGAGAGAAGAGATGGTGGAAAATGAGTGTAATGGGTGAGTAGAGGAGAGAGAGATGGGTAAAAAATAGGAGGATGTGAGGTGTTATTTTATTATTGGTTGGAAAAAAAAAATCTGATGGGACCCACAAAAGCTGCAACTTTTTTCCTTCTTCCTCCCCCCACGCCTGTGGAAATCTTGACGCCCCAGCCCACCACGTCCACCACCGTTTCGGTGTTGGAGGGCTTCAACGCCCCCTCCATGCTCAAAAATACCACCAGTACACCCAGTCTAATACAATATAGTCTACATATTAATATATTTTATTTTTTTTAGATAACAAAATTACAAGATATAAAAGATGAAGAAACAAGCAAGAACCTTTACTTTTTTCTGCTACCACCAATAGTGATTTAGCAACTATCGCCATTATTGATTAAAGTGCTATTTCTTTCACCCTCTGACACAATCACTTCCACACACCCCACTCCTTGTCAGCTTTATTTCCTTATACCAAATAATTAGCAGAAATTATAAGCATGCGTTATTTTATTTTAATTATTTTTAACGTCTTTAGGGTGTAGGGAGTGGGGGCTTCGGCTAAGCCATCGGCTTTCTTTGCCGAGCGGCATCACAGCCGCCATGTGTTCGGCTTCGGCATCGGCTTCTTGGATCGGCGAAAGTTTGCCGACGCGGGTTAACGTTGTGGAACGGTAATGTGACCTTTGGGGGGGTCAAATTGGACCGTTGGAGCATTAAAAATTTTTTTTAAAATTTTAACCACTCTATAAATACCCTTCATCTCTTAATCAAAAAACACACCCTTCTTTCATTCTTTCTCTCAATTTACAATATGGATTCCAAAAAAAATTCAAACTTAAAAGGCAAAAAGATTTCCAAACCTAGAGACGGGTCAAGCAAAAATCGGTCGACCCCTAACCCGTCAAACCAACAGTCGTATAGCCCTCAACAGTATTCTCCATACCCATATTATGGGCAAATTCCTATCATGCCTACACAAATTTTAATTTTAAAATTAAGTATTTTTATTATTTTTGTGATTTTTAAAATTTTAATGTTTACAATTAAGTATTTTTATTATTTTTGCAATTTGTAATTTTTATTTTTAATGAATTTTTATTTTTAATGAATTATTATTTTTAATGTTTACAATTTATTATTTTTATTCATTTGTAATTTAAAAAACAAAAAAAAAATGGGAGGGTAGTTTAGTTTCTAGGGTACCATTGCCACTACTTTAGGGTACTTGGGAGGGTAGTTGGAGCATTTGATGTGGTATAGTATGATTGAGTAATTTGGGAAGGTACTTTACCCTCTTAGGGTACCACTCCTTTTACCCTTACTATAATTTTATGTTACACTATGTCTTTATAGTCTTAGAAACCAACACCTCTTAAATGAATTTAGTGACACGGAACATTTATCATTGGGCTAAGCCTGTAATGTTTTAGACCATCTCCGATGTGAAGGAGGGCATCCGAAACCAAACACAACAGCCTATATTGGAGCATTCATTCGGATTCGGATTCGGATTTTTGGATTTTGAAAGTGTATGTATTGCTGAGGGATAAAATAGGGTTTTAGAAGAATAAGTAAAAATCTGATGTGACAACTTACGTGACGCGTTTGGTTTATGATGAGTAAAAACCATTTGAGATGGTTTTATATTCATAACATATAAATGTACGTATGTCCTTAAAATGACATTATAGTAAGGTGTTTTCTTTCTATCCTTAGGGAAAGAATATACATTTAACAACGTTTATTTTTTATTGTTTTGTCTTTGTCAAGATTGAATCCATAACCTCTGAGTTACAAGACTCCCTTCTTACCAATGGCCTCCATCAAAGGAGATACTTAAAATATTAAAAATCTGTTAAGTTTCTAACAAATGAGAATTATACATATATTTTAAAGATGAAGGAGGAGAATAGTAGACTTTCAAGTCTTTGTCACGTAATTTGTTATATTTTCTTGTATTTTTCTTTTTTCTTTTTAAATTTTAGTTTTAGGTGTTTCATTTATTAATATAGGCGTCCACAACTCTAACCAACCTGATAAGTGAACTCGTGATATAATTTGCTATTTGCAAACAAGCGTATGTAAGCAGCCAAAGAAATGGGGCACATAAAAGAAAACGCCTCTAAGTTTGGTAACCATACCTAAACGCAGTTCTTGATGAACACTAGAAAGACCAATTGTCAAATGTATGTATGTATAATTACCATATATAATAAAATTTATATTTCAAACATTAAACATCTATAAAATATAGGAGTTAAGTACCTCTAAGTTCTAAAAGAATCATTTAAACATAAACAAATCGGTTAATCATCACAATATAAAATGTTAGACTATAATCCAAATCTATAATACAAGACAGACATTACATTTGGTACAAGAATTGAAGAACACAAAACAAATTTTAATGATTGGTTTACTGTTCTAATTTTGTCCCATTATTTCCATCGGTTAGGGCATTAGGTACACCCATGAGAATGTGAGTGGTGAAAGCGAAAAGTGAACAGGGCGTGACGCCACATCACGCCTGACTAGCGTAAATGTGAGTGGGTTTCTGTCTTTCTGGGATGGGTATACTTATGTAATCGGAGTTGTTTTCTTCTTAGTTTATAGAATCGCTTAGAATTAATATTAAAAAATAAATATTAATATTGATTGGTCAGCCAATCTCATGTCCCACCTGATCTCCCGCTAGTGTATTCACGCAAGGCCTCAGACCAAGTCGGACAGTGTTCCACACCACAAACACCACCCTCTTCATGTGGTATACCTCTTTACCTTATAAACAAAATAGTTTATAGTTTGGTTGATCGGTTTCGATTTTCTAAAATTAAACCAACCATTGAACTATCTTGAACCCTTGGTGTCTCCTTAAAATGCAACACCAAACAATGTTAAGGCAAAGGTGAAACAAAGTCCTTTCTTAAAGTGGTGGCCTTTAGAACCAAGTAGTGGATGTAATGTGTAAGTTATCAAAGCATGAGAAGTGAGATGCTTTATGATGCTTCAATTCAGTTGGGTCAATTAGTAGTGTAATGTACAAGTCACCAAGCATAAAAGAACCCTGGTGCTTGACTGCTTGTCCAATCCAATGGGACCAAATTGGGTTGGTTGGAGTAACCCAAAACAAGGTTAAAATATGAGTGGATTCATTTATTTACTGTCAAAGATGAAAAAGCAAAAGTAAGAAAAAAAGGAAAGAAAAGAGAGAACCGTACGATGCTTCTTCACTGAGAACTCACACTTTTTTTTACTGTCACCCTCTGCACCTCTGACATAAAAACTTCATATATTTGGTAAGTTTTAAATATGCTATTTTGCTTTTAATAATATATTTGTTCCTGAAAGTGTATTTATGTGATGAGAGTTTTGAGAGGGGATGAGATTACAGAGAGCTTAAGTGGATGAGGAGAAAGGGTTGAAAGGGTTTGAGAGATGTTAAAAGTAACTTGATGATATTATTGGATAAGGTTGGAAGGTTGGAGATGTTCATATCTCCACCGTTAATAGTCTATAAGTTATTAACTTAAAATAGACTTATTTAAATAACCAAAAAGTATCAACTTTTATGTTTGTTTAAATTAGGTCATTCATATATTTTCTTTTCAGTTGTTCCAATAAGGTCACTCATACTTAATTTTGTTTCAATTAGATAACTCTACTTTAAGGAGATGTTCTAGTCCTATACCTTTTACCTACAAAATTAATTTTTTTTTTATTTTTTTATTTTTGATTCACATAATCAACCACCATAATTTAAAAAATAAAAAATAAAAAGAATAAAATATCAAGTGACATGATAACCTAATGTTGTAGGCAAAATGTATAGGATTGAAACACTTATTTAAAGTAAAGTGACATAATTGGAAAAAAAAAGTATGAGTGACATAATTGAAAAAAAAAAATATGAGTTGACTTAATTGGAAAAAATTGAAGGTTGATTACATTTCTATAAAGTTACCCCTTTAAACAATAACAAATTTAACTTTAATAAATCAATTAAGGAGTACATATGTCGGAATGTATATAATTTTCTGGGTGAAAAAAGATTTTTTACTAAAGAAGCATTTCATTTAACTTTTTTTACTATTAATAAACCTGTTGATCAGTTTTTTTTATAGGAGGACCGCTCACAATATAAAATAAACACTTTTCTCAATCAAATTACAATAGAGAATGAAAATGAACAACAAAAAGTAAACTATGTACATATTTACAAGCAAAGTTATGATTTCTATTCAACAAAGGTCCCTTAAAATATATTTCTGACCACATCGGGTACAACGGCCGACGCAATAATACCGCGAGAGGTTTACGAGCACCTGAAACAAGAGGACAAAAGATCGATAACAAAAACATTAGAGAGGATAGCATGTATTGTTCGCATGTGATGTATTTTGTATATTAAAAACACACTAAGCCTTGTTTATTCATCGTGAAAAGCTCACATGAAACAAACATAATTCAGATACCCACTTGAAGCAGCAAATTAGATTTGTTTACAACAGCTAAAAATTTCAAGTCACAACTTGAAAGATCCATATTAAATTCGATGAGTTTGGAATGGTCAGTTGTTGTAAACTTGAAAGAATCAAGGTTTAAACAACTAGTCCAACTGATAAGTTGATTCAAACAACTAAAACATCTCGGTTCAACCAGAATCAAACCACTTTAGATTCAAATAAAAACTACTAAAAGCGGCTTCAAGCGGCGATGCACATTACGAACATCACCCTCAACTCGTGCCCGTGCGCATTCGTGTTCACGGTCAAGGGTACGTGTCGGGTGCTTCACACCCTCTCGACTTCCCTCTGGTGTGTCTTGTTATATCAGACGACTTCCCTCTGGTGTGTCTTGTTATATCATAATACAATCATATGAAAGCTCTCATTTATAAACCAACACATGAGTTATCTTTTTATCGATGTGGAACAAGCTTAATTTCACGGCTGTAAAGTTTTAACCACTCACTTTAGAGCATTGATAAAGTTCCAACATCTTTTACCAAATAAAAAAAGGACGTGCCAGTTATCTAAAGCTCAAGTGGTTATGGTGAATTACCTAAGACTTCATAAAAACGGAGAGCTCTTGTTTTGAAGGACCACATGAGACATAGTTTCAGGTTGGGTCATGGGTTTTCCCACTGGGGTGAGTTTCATTCTTGATGTTGTTTCTGTGTGAGTCAAGCTTGGAGTGTCAAAATCAGTATGAACGATTAACATCTCGTTTTAGAATGGCTCATTTAGCTATTAGAGAACGTTGTTAAAAAGGATAATAGTTAAAGACCAAAAGGGCTTCTAGTATAATGATTCATAGCCCAAATTGTTAGGAGGAGGTGCTGACTATTGGCTCTCCATTTGGAGGTCTCAGGTTCAACTCTTGCTAGAGTATATTTGCTCAGGGTATTCATGTGATGGGGAGAAAGTGCACCTCGGATTGAGGTCACCGGTTTGAACCTGAAAAGTAGATAGAGTTTACGGATTTCATCCGCTTCCCGCTTATCTGGGGGTACGGTCTAACGGAGGTCAAGGAATCGACTTTGCCTACATCAATCGACTACCAGTGGCTAGCATGCGAGATCCTTTGCCGTTTAAAAAATGTTTTGATTAAAAGGTGTTCCAATGGTGATAACTAAAGTCTAATTTGAGACCAAATATATGTAAACTAACAATCAGATTAGATAAAATTTGAGACCAAATATATGTAAACTAACAATCAGATTAGATAAGTGTATGAGTTGTTAGAAAGTATAATTGGACCATTTAACTGATCGATGGTTTCGAGTTACACGATGTAACACACGGTTCCCCGGCCCCCGGCCTCCGGCCGGTCCAGGCAACGGTCGGTGTTACTAACCGGGTCAGTACAATAGCAGGATCGAGTCAACCGGTTTATAATGCGCAACTCAGATTACACCAAACAACCTTCTCATTCAATTTACAATATCAGAGTGTATTA
>WOUH02000036.1:4902787-4916941 GCA_009936405.2 Stevia rebaudiana
TGCCTTTTCAAAGTTCCGAATAATTACAAAAATGCCACCGCGTTAATCCTGGCCGTTTATCTTAAGATCTAATGTATGGGATGACTTCTTACCCTCCTTACCCTAAGCCTCCTCCCTACTATAACCCTACCCTATAAACTAATTGTTATTATGATTAATTAGGTTTTCATAGTAACTTACCATCTTGATAAAAATTTAAGAATGCATTTAATATCCAATAAATAAATCTAATTTTAAAATTAAATAAACACTTACATGTTGATCAATGTCGTCATCATCATCATTCTCAGTATATCCCACTTAAGGTGGAGTTTGAGAAAAGCAAGATGTAGACAACCTTACCTGTAGCTCGTAGAACAGAGAAACTGCTTCCAATGCGACTCAGGCTCATGATGCCTAATTACCTGTCTATAGTAACTTTTAACGTTATTTTCACAAAAATAAGTAATATAACGTTAAAATTAGTAGTAAAATAACGTTAAAATTAGTGTAATTTTATTTTTACTCCTCCAGTGCTCACATATATATACTATATATGTGTGCACCGCAAACGTGGCTTTACATGTTGATCAATGTCAAAGTGTATAAAAATGAGTTTATTATCACGAAAGACTAACTAAGATAAGAATGACTCAAACTACAAAGAGGTAATGCACCATCTTACTATCTAGATATCCCTTCAAGGACTTAAAAATAACCTTTATTATATATTTGTAGGACGTTAAACTGCTATCCCCAATCTCTTCAAGTTTAACTCATAAACTTAGTACGACAATTAAGGAATGCTTGAAATGGTTTTCCCTACGTGACAGCATATAGGGCCACTAACGTGCTTTCTATGTTCTTTCTCATTAACCTTTAATAAATTTTATTTGTAATTTGTGTTGTAAAGATCTATAAATGCATTTTGGGCAAATACGATTTATTAATCGAGCAACAAATGATATTACGTAGGAGGAACGGTCAAGTGTACGGATATAATAAGTTCGTTATAAAACCACCCCTTAATTAACAACAATAATATACCGCAACCCATACAAATTGAGGCTTAAAAATTCAGTTACAATTTCTGAACATTACAGATTTTGAGATCATTTCCTATTCGATCATGTCATTTTATATATGATCCCCATTATCCCTGAGTGTTTATATATGTGTTTACAATTTCCTTCAATTTTTGTCAAACTATAAATAAGGATTTACGTATGCATAACAGATTTAAAAACGTGTTATGATGAGAAGATGTCGAGCTCTGAAGACGCAGAAGAGAAACCACGTCGGTTTTCAAGGGTGAAGCAGAGGCTAAAAGATCGATCTAAGGTGTGAATTTTGTTTTATCATTGCGTGTTTTATGTCGTATCGATTAAACACGTTCTTTTTCACAGAAAGTGGCTCAAACAAAAGAAAGAACAAAGGAGATATTGTCCAAACAAGCTGTGTTGATCGCCAAACATGCTGAAGAACATGAAAGCTTCATTACCAAGGTACATACATGCATATATACACACATTTATGTGTTTCTATACATATGTATGTATGTATGTTTGATTTAATTTGTAGTTAATTTGTATTATGAAACAAAAGCTTAATCCTAATACGCTTTGTAGGTAACCCATTTTTTGGGTGTCTTCGCATACGGGGCGTTTTGTTTTATCTTGGGTGCAAGTGAGTAAATGCATGATTATTAATAGATGAATCATCAATGTCATTTTCAAGTTATTAAAATGGGTTTTCAATTATATTGCTTGTAATTGATCTCTTCTTGTTGTTGGTCGCAGGACCACAAGACGTTCGATACATATACGTATTGTTCTATATCATCTTCGTACCACTTAGATGGATTTACTATCGATACAAGAAATGGCATTATTACCTTTTTGTATGTGCATCTCTATCATTCATTTTGTTTCATATACATGTATATAAAGACACATTCTTTTCAGAATCACAAATATGTTGACAACCTAAAACTGTAGTATATCCAACTCTTTTCGCTCTTTAGTGATTTGTTCGTATGCATTTGCAGGATTTCTGCTACTATGCAAATACCATCTTCTTGATAATGCTCTTATTCTTTCCAAAGAATCAAAAGCTTTTCATGGTTACCTTTTCATTTGCAGAGGCAAGTTAATTTTATAATATGATGTACATCTTATCCCCAAATATTGTGAAAGCGGTATACTTATATCGCGGTTGCAGGGACCGCTAGCATGGGCATTGATTGTTTGGCGTTGTAGCTTGGTTTTTAGTTCAGTTGACAAACTTGTAAGTGTCCTTATACATCTTTTACCGGGTGAGTTGCATTCTTATTATCCATTTCTCTTTATTAAGATAACTGATAATTAAAAAACTGTAACATTATGAGCATGTCTGAAATGATCATCTACAGGTGTTGTGTTCTTTACGATTTGTTGGCGGGATCCAGCCTTCTTTGAAGCCATGCATCCAGAGGGAACTCCAAGAGGATTTTCATGGCGCGACATAGAAAATACATCATTTTTGTGCACATGGCTCTTTGCGGTTCCTTTATTCGCATACGTCCTCTGGCAGGTTCTTTATTTTCTGATAGTAAACGTCCTTCGTAGACAAAGGCTCTTAAGGGATCCTGAAGTCATGACCTCCTACAGGTACGCGATATAGTTTTTTTTTTTAAAATAATATACAACCACCAACAACTGTACTTGGTTTTAAAAAGCGCAAAGCGCACAAAAGCGACATGGTCTAAAACGGAAGCGCAAAGCGCAGGTGGGCTTTTCGTACGCGAGGCGCACTGTGTTTATACAATTATTTTATATGTCATAGGTTCTTTGCATCCCCTACCTAAAATTTAGCTATAATTAAGGTTTATATGTGGTTTAATGTATAATTTACCTACATGTACAGTCTTTTTAGCAACATGTACAATATTTGAAAGCATAAAAATACCTATTGTCCAAAAAGCGCGCGCCTCAAAGTGATTTTTTCCCAAAAAATCGCGTTTTTTGTGCATTTTCTGGACAAATGCGCCTTGTGGTACAAAAAGCCCATAGGCTTGTGCCTAGATGCGCCTTGCGGTTTAAAACCCAGTAACTGTACCCAGTAAATCTCATTCATAGCAAAAACTACCAATAACAAACAAGCAGTACTAAACATACAACCGATATATTTTATTTTTTGATACAAAAATGGTGTTGATATATAGGGGACTGTCGAAAAAGGCGCAAAAGGCAAACAACATATGGTGGCGATTAAGCGGGTGTCTTGGAGATCAAAACCGAATGCTTATGTATATTCTTCTACAAGCGGTTTTCACAGTAGCAACAATGGCGTTAACGGTTCCGATATTTATGTCATATGAGTTGCATCTTTTTTTTCAAATACTTAAAGTTTCTGCAGCTGTTTGGAATGGAGGACAGTTTTTAGTTGAAGTGATGCCACGTCAGGTGGTTCTCAAAGAGAAGAGAAAACTAGAGTTGACTCCATCCAACAATATTATTATTGAAGATCAATCTTTGTCTTCTTCCTAGATAAGGAAGTGAATTGTAAATTTAATATTTACACTTAGTATCACTAATTTGTTATGAAGTGAATTATAAAATATAATAAAGGGTGTAATAGTAGTTTTATGCCAGATTTGGTATTTTATGTGAAACAACAAAAAATTCAAGTTCAAAACAAAAGATATATTTTACTTATGTAAGGAAAACCAAAAGAGAAGGAATTTTGTTACCATTCTACAATCATTCTCCTTAAAAAAACAGAACACATGTTATCTTTCTTCCATACTCCTTTAATCCATATTTATTATTACTACTATTAGAGCATTCATAGTAGCTTCCTCATCCTCATCCTCATCCTCATCCTCATATTCATAATTCACAATCTTTTTCAATTAAATATTATTTTTTATACCTTTATCATTACTTCTTTATAATTATAGAAGTCTGGAAAGACAACTAAATTTAAAATATATTAACACAATTTGACCTGCAATTTATTTTATTACTGCCGCATTGCTAAAAAACTAGATCTTTAAAAACCTTTTATCATAAGATTTGACGGTATTCTCATAATTTATTTTAAATTATTTAATTCTTACCAAAAATTTAAACTTCATTATAAAATTTCCATTTATTTATGCAAAAATTCAAATACCAAGGCTGTCTTTCGACTACATAAAAGACGACGCGATAAAGAAATAAAACTGTCTCAAAAGTCACAATATAGAAAAATAGAATTGTATAACAAGTTGACATTAAAAACAGATTATCATTAATAAAAAAGCAGGCAGCATATAATTTCAGAAGTTGGTCTTTAAAAAGTCAGTAATTGTAATGTGACCAGGAATTGCAAATACTAAATGCAGACAATGAGGTTATATTTGATATTCAGAAGTTTGTATTTAATTCAATTCTATAAACTGAAATTCCAAAACAGGTGACTATTTTATAGAAACCTGCATGATCATAAATTTAAACTTTGTATATTACACCAAATCTGGGAATTTCAGATCCTTAAATAACCCCATAGAAAGCAATATAACAATCAGTCAAAGTCAACCACAGGCAATGGATTTTTATTCTATGACTATAATAACATACAGTGGAACAAATCTTAAATCATCATTATGTCTATAATTCAAGTGAAAACGTACCTATGTATGCAAGACCATATGAAAAATTATTTGCAACTTAAGATCCTTTTAATCTGTCTGATAATTAGGTTAGAGTGCTCAATTAGTCACAATAATCCTACACAATATAAAAAACATTTGAGCTTTATACAAAGCTAAAGATCAATGATAATGTGAGAATGAAAATTCCAGTTGTGGAAGTAAAAGAAGAATAAAATCAATCCTTGTGACAACAAAGATGATCAAACTTATTTAAAAAAAAACAACCATTGCAAGGTTTAACACATAATGTTCACACAAAGAAACCGAACATTATAGACAAACTGATATATAAAAAGAAAACATAATTACATACCCTTTTTGTTCTCTACATCCAAATCCGTAAGAATCAGCATATTACTAAAAGTAAATAGAATAAAACAAAGTTTAAAAAATGGTAAAAAAAATTTATCAATAAAAAATAATTAATTTTCTTACTTTGGGATCTTAGTCTACAAATTGCAGCCAGAACAGAGATGATTTCTCTTCCAGAAGTTTCCACCTGATGATGAACAAAAACTAAAACACATAGAGAATAAACATGAAGAAAAATATGAGATAATTACATAAATAAACATACATACATACATATATAAATATATATAAACTTATGAATAAACTGATTTTATTGAGAACATAATCCGTATGTACAAGGGGATATTGTCCCCTGATTTTTAAATGCTACAACGATAAATCATGTGTCCTAATATATAGTAAAAGCAGAACAAACTAACTTATAGTAGATAACAAAAAGATTTTTACAATCTATGTTACTATATATTAAATATCACCAAAATCCATACCACCGAAAACCGTTCACACAATTATTGATTTGATTAAACTCCTTGAAGAATCTGTGTTCTTCATATCAGCATCAGCAGTAGTTATGTTTGATCTGTAAGTGGTATAATCAACATGTCTATACAACATAACATAATCACTTTTATTATCAGACCATCATATTCAAATCTGATAAATCATCCATTGGAATCTCGAGTCCCATAAAGTCATCATCTTGCATTATTTCATCATCAATGTTTAACCATGAACCGATATCTTCACCTTGATCACCAAGAACATCCATTTCAGGTAGTTGCAGACGAGAGAAATCAAGCGGTTCTTCAGTGTCTTCAACTAACTTGTATTCATCCGTTTCTTGAATTTTATTATTTTTCATCGGTGTTGAAGAAGAAAACGGTCTGTTTTGATCTGAAATCTTTCCAATTGGGGTACTGAATGAAGCTGATAGTTGAGTTGTTTTCTGTTTTAATTTTGATTTATTCTTTCTTTCGCCTTTAACGTTAACGGAAGCGGGTCGACCGACTTTCGGGCCTCCGTTTCTTGATAAATTGTCACGATCACTTCTCTTCCCTTTTGCGCTGTTTATTATTGTTGTTCCGATGCCGGAAGAAGAACCCGCGACGACATCATCTAGATATAATTCTCTCTTTTTGACCCTGCTTGACCATATATTATCATTTTTGCCACTGGTTTGCTCAGAGAAGTTGAATACATTAGGCGAATATACATCATGGTTGTTCAACAACGGACTTAACTGCGTACCTACTTGATTATTAAAAAAAAAACAAAAAAACAAAATCACCATGTGCAAAAACAAAAGAAATAATTGTTGTAAATAATTGTGAATAATATTTTACCAAATTCATTATCTGTTGCAGTATCTGCTTGTGTGACGTTTAATTGTGATGAACCGGAACGAAACATTTCTTTATATAAAGGCGCGATGAAGCAGCTTTTACCAGTTGCTTCAAATTCATGACATCGGTCCAGTGTTCGTTTCACAAAAACTAAAGCGGTTTGTTTGGCGACTTTGCTACCGACATTTTTGGGTGCATGAGGACCCCAACAACTCTGGTGAACATTTATTAACAGACAAAAAATAATATCAAAATCATTATTCTGCCATTTTTGTAGAGATTCCAGGATAAAATATTAATGTTGACTTTGTAGGAAATAAAGTTAGTAAATTAATAAGATGCAAAAAAAAAACATTACCATGTATTTTTGATAAGCCATTGCAGTTAGCTTGTCGATACAATGCTGTTCAAATTCCCTGCAAACAAACAATTAATTTTTTTTAAAATTTGTATGAAGAGAAAAAGCCAGAAAGAAGTCAAGAACAAAGTCAGTTGGTGAAATTATATAAAACATTACTTTTCTTGCAGTTCTCTTGCTTCATTAGTGGACTCCAAAAGGTTATCAAGCAGGCGTTTCTTCCTGAAAACCTGTTAATCAATTAGATCGTAAGATAATTTTTATTTTTTATTTGCAAAATTTACCATCATATAAAAAAACAAAAAAGACAGAAGCAAAACAAAGAAAATAGTAGTATTCTGATTACAAAATTGAGCATTATGTACTTGAATTGTAGCCATTGATCAAGCAATTAAAAAAATTCAGCAAAATTATATAATTTTAAGTTGAAAAAGGTTGCTACCTGTTGACGGTGTTTTTCTTCAAGTCGGCGGATTTCTCCATTAATGCCATCATTTCCATTACGTGGTAAATCAGGCTAGCAAGAAAAGAAAAAAGAAATGCATTAAAAAATACTGCTGATCAAAAAACACATGAAAATTAGAAAAAAATATATAAATAAATATAATTCAAAAAAACCTACCACAAGTTCTGGATAGAGTCCAAGACTCTGAATCTCTGAAAGAAGTCTTTCATTTATTGGCATGTTACCATATTGATGATCCGATAAAGTTATGTCAGACGTCATTGATGGATCTGAAAGTAGACCATTGTAAGAATGATCATAACTAATAGTAACTGTCGAATCTGACATGGACATGATTCGATCATCTGGCGGGCTGTGATTGGATTCGTTACAAGATCTCAGTGTAGAGTTTATCATGCGATTACTAAAAGTACCTCGTCCACCGAATTCATAGTTCTGAAATGACCGAGGATTAACAGCAGTTGATTCTTCATATGTTTCAAACTCAAATGAAGATCCATAAACATTAAATTTGTGGTTGTTATTCCCGCTAAAAGAAAGTTCATCATCTTCTTCTTCTGAGATTAGTGCAGAAAGTAATCTCTGACAAAGCGGGATTTCACCCGGACCCGCGTTTGAAAAATGTTCGGGAATTGGTTCGATGTTTCGGTTTTTTGTTCCGTTTGAAAGTGTACCAGAAGTATCATTGTCTTGATGAAATGAGATTGTTGTGTTAATATTGGACTGAGTTATAACCTGTATAAGAGTAAAATTTTAAAAAAAATAGAAGTTGCAAATTTGCAATTCACAATTCACAATTTCACATCTAATGTTAATATGTTATATCTTTTACAACAAATAAATGAATAATCACCTGTTGCTTTAAATAAGACATGTCCACATCAGATACAAAACCAAAAAGCGGTTCAATCTGCCTCCAAAATGTACTCGATAAAGCATGATCTGAAACCATAAATCCAGTAACTAGATTTACCAACGCGTTCATAAAATAAAAATTAAAAATAAAAAAAATTGCAAAAAAATAAAATTAAAAACAATAATAATAAAGATGGTAAATTAGAGCAATACTAGGATTAAGAACCGCTTTAGCTGCAGCCAGAAGCTCTTCTTGTCCATCACCAGAACCAACTAACAAAAATAAAAAAATAAAAAAATAAAAAATATATATATCAGAAATATATGATCATATAAGCTTCTTTAATTTCCATGCAATCCAATGGGTGAATATTCAAGAAATCTTTATTAAAAAAGTCAACAAATTGCATACCGGGAAAATCTGCAACAGCATTGAATGCGGTTTGTTTTTGACGGGTATAAGCTTTGCGATCCGAGAGTTTCCTAGTAGGGGGCCTACCTAATTTGCTGCCAAATTACAAAGCAATTCAAATATTAATAACAAATAATTAATTTAAAAAAAAAGTATAGTGAGATAATTAAATTTACAACCTTTCAGACTTATCAAAACTAAGTCTAGCAGTTCTAAGTTGTTTAGCAGTTCCCACATTGCGAATCTTTTCAACCACCGGTGTAACACCGCGTGCAGAACCAAAACCGCGTCCGGTTCTACCCGCTCTACGAATCCCATCACCAACCGCGTCTCCGTTCACAATCTTATTCTTTCTTGCAGGCGGGAATAAAGTTGACATCTTTAAAACACTCTGTTCACCTTTTTGTTCAACTTCATCAGACTTCTTTCCTTTATCTCTAGATCTGATCTCATTAGCCCCCGATTCCTCACTTTCAGACAACGCAGATGATTGAAAATGATCGCCTTTTGACTTGAACCGTTGAGGTGAACTTGTCGGAAATCGTTTGGACAACGCGGGCCCACTTTCACTACCGGTGACATCACTGGTGTTATCCAAACCCGGGACTTCATCACTGGTGGATAAAATTGGGACCAGGTTGGTTCGCCTTGCGGTGCGTGAGAACTTTTGAGGCCTGCGGTCGGCCCATTGGGCTACTGGTGGAGATGAGGACCGTGTTGGGGGTGTACGTTTACGGTTAGTGGTCCCAAACAGTCCAGGGTTCTTGTTTGTGTTGTGAACCAGGTCCCAATCACTTGAAGCAGTTGCCCGTTGAACCACCGGTGATAACTTTGGCGGTCCACTTGACCCTGATCTTGGACCGCGAGCCGGCCCATGAAGTTTTGTGCTAGATGTAGGACTACCGGACATGAACTCTTCTCGGGCATTTGACCTGTTTTGAGAAGATAATAAAGTAAGAAGTTAATTACATAGATGGTTACTGTGGTATGCAGAAAGTAACAGGTTTGAGTACTGAGGGTTTAAAGTAACATGTCTGGGTTTTATGCTTTCAGTTTTGTAACATGTTCGGATATTAAGGCTAACTTCCGTGAGCTTTTCCGTTAATCTAAAGTGAAATGACAAAAATACCCTTTGACTAGTCAAAGGGTATTTTGGTCATTCAACCCTACTTTAACAGAAAAGTTAACAGAAGTTAGCCTTAATACCCAAACATGTTACAAAACTGAAAGCATAAAACCCAGACTTGTTACTTTAAACCCTTGGCACCCAAACCTGTTACTTTCCGCAAACCAGAAGACAATATGTATAGTTAGAGTAAATTATAACCGAAATGAGTATTTAAAAATGAAAATATGATGTCATACTTGTTAACTGATCTAAGATTTGTCCTTTCCTTTTCAGAACTAGTACTTCTATCTCTATTATCATTAAAAGATGTCAGATCCTGATCGGGCCTCGGGATAGAAGACCGCATACCCACGCGTGACTGCTGAGCTGGACTATCGGCTTTTCCGCTTCCAACAATTCCATTAGCAGCTCCCGGTCTACATCAAAGTTAACCAAAAAACAGTTAAACTCAATAGATATGTGAATTGTATGTATGACCGTATGAGAATCAATACCTTAACCCGTGTGAATCATTTAACCGTGACATTGCATCAGGAAGATGCCTCGGGTGCATTCCTTGTTTGGGTTCTCTATATCCATCAATAGATTTTGTTGACATTGAACTTGGGCTTGGGCCTGGGCCCACATCAGATTTTATTCCGGTGCGTTTCTTTTTCATTTTTGCTTTCTCCCAACCATCAGTTACAATGGGTAATGATCGATCCTCACTCTGAGAAGCGTTAATATTCCCAGATGATCTAGCAGGAGTGTTTGGACGCGTCTCGACCTAAATTAATATTAGTATTATTCGCAAATGAGTTTGAAGAAAAATATAAAAAATAAAAAATAAAAAATGGGAAATTTATCAGAGCATTGTACGAACCCGTTGATCAACCATTGAAGTTCTGGTTCGTTTGTTGGGAATGACGTTTTTACCCCTTTCTTCGAGCTTCGGCTGGTCAAAGTCAAATGCATTTGTGAGGGGATGACTTTGGGTACCTAGTTTACTGACACCTGTCCCCATAGGTGCACGGTTTACGAGTAAACCACTAGGGCGCTCGCGATCACCAGGTAAAACATCTGGTCTTGTTCTCTTTCTTGAGGGTATACTTGGAAAACACTTATTCATCACTGATACTGTCTCACTAAAAGCCTTCACCCGTTCCCTAAATACATAAAAAAAAAAATTAAATAAATATAAATCTTTGGTATACAAAGATATATAAAAAAATATACTTGGCTTTAATGGTGGATTCACGAAGACCAGCTTTAAATAGTTTGAGATCCTCGGGTGCAAAATTAGGCGGTTTTCCTTTCAACAAACCAGATGGTGACTCATCTGGTGAACCAAGAACCGCGATTGCAAGTCGTTTAAAATCACCATGTCGGTTAAACTTATGTTCAGCCGCCAATGACTTGGGGTCAAACCGCAAGCATTGAAAGAAGTTGGTTACATCTACTTGTGTGACAGTTGAGGTGCTTCTTGACATACTTGGAAGAGATGATAAAGCTGGATTTTCCATATTGTCATGGAAACTTGATGATCTGTCAAGTGAAGCAGTTGTGTAGGACCCACGTGCAGAATTGTACAATGGCCGATCTGGGCTAACAGATGACAAATCAAATTTACCAGATGATGCCATTGCATCAGTTTATATACAGTTTTTGTGTTATAAGTCTTGTAAACACAGTTGTGCATGACAAGACTGTTGTGTCACAACACATCGAAGTGAACCTCAATTTCCCAATGGCAAAAGAGGAATAAAACCTAAAAATTGAACAAACAGTAAAAGACTCAGATTTGCATGGAAGTAATTCACTTTCAATTTGAAAAAAAAAAAACAGCTTTAGAGTAAACTGTTTAGTGATTACACATTGGATTATTGCAATTGGCACCAAATGCACAAAAATGTCTACACTGTTAATTGGTATGTCAAACTTATGTTTATTTAAACCAAGATATATAATCACACGCGTAGTATTTACAAAAAAATTATTTAAATTTCAAAAGCACCCAATAACTTGAATAGTAGTTTAAACAATCAGGTGATCTTGATAACTTTACCAGTGTCAATTAGATAATTAAACCTTGATCTCTGCAATATTATAGAAAATGCATACAAGTATCTCTCTCACCATCAGCTTTTAGATCAAATGACAGGTTGAACAATCACTGTTGAACATTATTAATGAAAATCCAGAAAACAAACTTTATATTGATACTTCTTATATCTATCATCTTAATTTTGTAAGCTGATCAATACATTTCCGGTATATATATCCCTCCTCAAACACACTAATAACAGAATTATGTAGTATGCAAGCTTTGGATCTCAAATTTACCCAATTACTCACAGATTAAACACATGCAATACAATTCAACAGTTCATGAACCTAATCAACGCAAATCACCCCAATTGAAACCCTAGAATCCAAACGACGCAAAAACCCAAGTTAAAAAGATCAATAAAGCAGAATCTTGGAAAACCCACAAGCTACATCGGAAAAACAAATTGAATCTAACAAAAACAAGATCGAATGACAAGATACCTTCAGCTGGAACTGCGAATCGCGTGTAAAAATTCGTCCTTTTGGGGTTTATACGAAGCTGATCGACCTTTGGGAAATTTACAATTGGGTAATTTTTTGCAAATTAATTTGCGATTAAAAGATTCTAATAATAATAATTAAGGATAATAATAAGATGTGTTCTTGAGTTTGGGGGTTAAGGTAATCGAAGGTTCAATCAACCGAAGCCATGGCAGCGCCTCCCCCAGTGTTATGATCGGAGATGCGTTGGCTATGTACGAAATTACGATTTTGCCCATGGTTTATGTCGCATGATAAGGGTGCAACTTGGGTTTAGATTATGGGTGTTATTGGAATAACGAGATTCAAGTCGGCTTGAACAGCTCAAGCCTGTAATTTCTTTTATTGTTTTTGTTCTTCCTTTTTTTCTTCTTCTTTGGTATATAATTAGAGAGTTATATACAATTATTACAATTTTATAACTAAGATTATTAAAGGCTAGTCATATTTGTGCACACCTCTTGTAGTTTAATACGTAAACATCACTATATGCCTATTTAATAAATGGTCTAATAGTATGGTGTTTCTTTACACAAAAGTAATGAGGGTTCAAATTTTTGTAAGCGTATGATTATGTGATATTGTTGAAATAAATTTGCTATTAAAAAAAATCTAAACGAGGATATAGATTTGTAAACGGTCGTTGATGTTGGCTTACTACTTAAATGGTCGTATAGAGTTGTAAACATTTATTAAATGGGCATCTAGTGATGTTAAAGTATTGTCTTTCACTTTTTAAGAATCATGTAACATCAGTTTCTTAGTGTTTTGTGTATGACATGTCAGTTATATCAACTGGTTGAAGTTTTTATTACATCTATGGTCATAAAATGATAGAAAAAAAATACAAATATACTAAAAATCAACTATAGCTATAGATTGATTCTTAAAGCATATTTGAGTAGATTTAAATCATTTTGCAAATAGTAAAATCTGAAATTTAATTTTTGTATTCTCTAAGTTTTTTAATAAGGAAGGTGAGCTCAAACATGAATTTGATGAAAATTTGAAAACCGGTGAATGAAAAGATCTAAAAAATATATCAAAATGGAAAGAGAACTCTCTATCTTTGGTAGAAGGATCTGTCCCGCCAAATCTGTGTTAGGATCCATTCCATTATACTACATGTCACTGTTTCGCGTCCCATCCCAAGTAATAAAATCCATGGAAAGAACTAGAAGGAAATTTTGTTGGAGCAACTCCACCAAGCTTAAGCCAAAAAATCTCATGGTTTTCGTGGGACAAAATGTTGGTGACAAAAATAGGGGCGGTTTAGGCATTGGATACATGCACTCCTCTAATTTTATTATTTTCACTCATTATTTTCCAGTTAGCAAAACGGATTATGTTTGGTGAAGGACCAAATATCAACATCGCCTCTTTCACTTGCATGGGAATGGAAACGTCTCCCTTCACTCCCGGCTGGAAATCTCCTAATTCAACAATGCATATCGGTTCTTCACCAATGTGGTATATCGAATGGGAAAGACATACGGATGGTATGATGATGTCTTATTTGACTTCTCGGTTAAATTGGTTAGATCACTTATCGAATCTAGAACTCTCCTTGCAGAAGATTCTCGATTTCAATGGTCAAGTTGGGTGCCTCTCAAAGTTAATGCATTCGCATGGCGAGCCGGGATGGATCGTATTGTAACACCCCGACCGATGGCGGAATCATTGGGATGCACGAGAGAGGACATTAAACATAAAGTTCAAAGCACAT
Organism: Stevia rebaudiana; assembly: GCA_009936405.2. Classification (NCBI taxonomy): domain Eukaryota; kingdom Viridiplantae; phylum Streptophyta; class Magnoliopsida; order Asterales; family Asteraceae; genus Stevia; species Stevia rebaudiana. The sequence continues at coordinate 4,916,611 of WOUH02000036.1, forward strand.
GGCATTTATTAAAATTGCATAAGTAATTAAAGTGCAAGTTATAAATGTACTAAAGGAAACAAAGTAATGCAAATAAGTTCTAAATTGATTAATTAAAACTAGCTAAGTCCATGGCCCATAGCTAAAACGTCAACTAATCCTCACCTGAAACATGTAAAAATAAGTTTGTTAGCTGTAAAGCTAAGTGAGCAAACAAAATAGTAACATAAAATAAACTGAAATTCGAGATCCATCATTTAGGTGCATGCATTATTATATACAAGTACGTTCATAAAATATTACCAGCCAATTGACCCCCCAGATATTAGATATTAAGAGATATTAACAGATA
>WOUH02000036.1:4942044-4958727 GCA_009936405.2 Stevia rebaudiana
GATTTATATTTAATAAATATAAAATAAATGATGAGGTGGAAAAGTGGGGAAAAGTGGGAGGGTTGCAAGTGAAATGGAGAAAAGTGGGGAAAACTGATGTAGCGTTGATATGACAGTGGGGAAAAATGGGGAAGTATGGAAGGACTCCTAGTGTCCTTATGGTTGTTATCGTTGTTTTTGTGCATCTTTAATTATAATATTAGAATAATTACATTATATTTACAAACCTAGTAAAATAAATATACTAAACTCAAAACTGAAATACCATATGACCCTATTTTATAATTTTATACCCAATGACAAAATATCTTTTTTAAGACACCTTCATTTCCATCTCATAAAATACATGACAAGAAGAAAAAAACACCAATAAAAGGCAAAAGACTAAAATAATTCAAAAATAGAATGAATTAGAACCTCCCTCCATAAAAAAAAAAAAGATAAAATCTAGGTAAAAATAAATAAATTTAATTTTTTAAATTTTAGTTGAGAAAAGGGTCAAATAGTCATTATCATGTCATGTTGTTAAATATATATACATATTTGTTAATTTTTATATTTCGTAAAGGTATATATGTAAAATTAAATTTGAGCCCCATATATATATATATGTAATTTATGAAGATTGTAAGGATATATATAATTGTGCTTTATAATATTATTACAAAAAGAATGACGTTTGAATTTATGTTACCATGTCATGTTTGCTATTTTTGACCTGAAACTTTTTGTAAGTGGTTACGGTTATTGAGAAGTAGATAAATTTACCTTCGACTTTGGTTTAAGCGTGTTCAAATACGTAGTTTTGCAACCAAAAAGTCAACCTGTCATACTAAATTAGCTAACCAGTTCACTCTAGTAAACTAAGCCATGATGAGATGTCTTTTTATGTTACAATTTGTGATTCTAGGAACAGACATAACAAAAAAACTAATATTCAGAAACTGAATTTTTCTCTCTAAATTAATCCACACAAGTATCCAAACATAAGCACTTGTTAATGAATTTGCAAATCCTACAACTATAAACATTTTTTAATATTTACAACTCCACCGTCTATAAGATTTTTTACTAGTTTATTATCTCATCTCAGTGCCGGATAAAGAAGGAGCTTGTAGTGCTAATAATTTGTTTTTGGAAAAACTTCAATCTTGAGTTTCGCTTTTGGCTTTGGAATACATTGTCATAATTTTGCCAATGATCCTCATATCAGAGTAAACCTCATGGTCTGCGAGTGTGAATGTGAGTGACATTTCACCAATGGACTTACCCAGGTGATCGAACTTACAGTATTCAGTAACCGTTAAAAAAAATACAATGATTTGTCCCTACCAAATAGCAAACTAGAACTTAAAGTGTGTGTCTAGTTTACAAAAAAAAAAATTAGCTCACTCTTAATAGTGGAACGCACCATGAAGTGAGAAATGATTTTAAAATGTGTATACATACACATAATTTTAAAAGATGAAGCCTCGTTATAAAGAAATTGCAAACGTTACAATAAGGTCAACCACATCACCAAGTTTAGATCACTACATAATCATGTGTTTTTCTAATGGCGTAAATTTATTAATAAAAACGAAAATATAACATCTAGCCAGCGATAGAAAATGAAATGAAAAACACCAACATGAGCAAAGCTAAACGTTTGAAAAATCAAATTTAAATCAACGAGACCAAAATTTTTAAACTTATTAACCTCTTGATGATAAAAAAAAGATACTAAAGAGCTCCTTATTCGTGTTTGTTGGTGTGTTAACTACATTGAAGTAAGAGCCGTGGGCCCAGTTTCTGCTCGAAGCCCAAAATGTATTTAATTATACATAATGGGTCACTTTAGCCCAACCAAAAAGCTACTTGGGCCAGTCGCCGGCGTCGAGCTCAAAACGCCGTCGATCTCTCACTTCTCCTCTCTAATGGCGCCTCCGAGAATACTACTGTGCGGAGATCCATTAGGCCACTTAAGCCAGCTCTTCAAACGCGTTTCATCGGTATCTACATACAAACATAATCATATTAACGTTCTTACCCCTGCATATTGTGATCAAGCTTTCTAAATCGGCCAATTTGTTTTGTGTAATTAGGTTAACAAATCAACCGGTCCATTTGATGCGTTGTTATGCGTCGGTCAGTTCTTCCCGGACTCGTCGGAGCGGTTGGAAGAGCTGACGGAGTACGTCGAAGGTCGGAAGAGTATCCCGTTGCCGACTTACTTCATCGGCGATTATGGAGCTGGTGCCGTCAAGGTTTTATCAGCAGCTGCAAAGGATTCCGGTAATCAAGGGTTTAAGATGGATGGCTTGAAGATTCGAGATAATTTGTTCTGGTTGAAAGGCAGTGGGAAGTTCACTCTACATGGTATTGTACTATTGTTCATACCAAAACCCTAAAAATATAAGCTTTAGGTTTTCTTTTCCTGTTAGGACTGCAATAAACATATATTGATATGTAAACCCTAAAATTCAGCTGATGTTAGATTAATTTACTTAATTGTGATAGCTTATTAATTTATTATTGTAATCAATTCTAGGTTTGTCTGTGGTATACTTGTCTGGTAGGAAATCATCAAGTGGTCAAATTTATGGAACGTACAGTCAAGATGATGTTGATGCATTGCGCGCATTAGCTGAAGAAACTGGAATTATAGACATATTTTTAACATATCCTTCACTCCATTATGTCTTTTATAGTTTCGTGTTGTTTCTAAAATCTGAATTTATTATTTGTTTTTATTTCCTTAATTACTAGTTACTAATGAATGGCCAAGTGGAATCTTGAATAGAGCTTCAACATCTGATATTCCTCAAGGATTAACAGATTCATCTGGTAGTGATGCAACAATATCAGAATTAGTTGCAGAGATCACACCCCGGTAATTGATAATCTAAGTATCAATTTTAATCAGTGTTAAAGATTTAATTAAATTAAAGTTTGCCTGTTTGGTAGGTATCATATTGCAGGAACAAAAGGTTTTTATTATTCTCGTGAACCATATATCAATGCAGATGCTGCACATGTGACCCGTTTTATAGGATTAGCTGCAGTAGGAAATGCATCAAAGCAGGTTTGTTTTAGTCAACACCGTAAATATTTTTACCATTTAGTTTTTTTTTTAATAATAATTTTCTTGCTACATGAGTTATTATAAATAATTCAAAAGACTGTTACTTGATAATTATCTTTTTGCAAGTTACAAGGGTAGAGTTTATGACCATCAGTAAAGAAAATGATTGCATATTTAGGGTAGAAACATAGGCGGGTTGACCCATCAACGAATAATAATTTATCTTTTTTTTTTTTTAAATATGTTTCTCAGAAATTTATTCATGCAATTTCTCCAACTCCAGCATCTACTATGTCTTCCACCGAGTTATCAACCAAACCACCAAATACAACGTTATCTCCATATACATTTGTTGAAAAACCGAGTCATGGATCAGAAAAAAGGTCTGCTGATGTGGCAAATGACTCACAATACTGGCGATATGATGTGTCAAAACGACAAAAGGGTGGAGGTGGTGACAGTGCTAGATTATGTTTCAAATTTGTTTCTTCTGGTTCTTGTCCACAAGGAGATAAATGTCATTTTGGTCATGATATGGATGCACGAGAACAATCTTTGAGAGGCGTTTGTTTTGAATTCTTAAATAAAGGAAAATGTGAAAGAGGTGAATCTTGTAACTTCAAACATAGTTTGCAGGAAGGTGATAGAAGAACAAATTCAAGCAGGTTGACTTTGTAGAATAGTAACCAAGTTTCAAAAGTGTTTCAATTAAGTCATTCAAGGTTAAAAAGTGTTTCAATTAAGTTATTCAAGTTTAAAAAGTGTTTCAATTAGGTCACTCAGTTTTCACGTTTTTTTAATTATGGGTTTTAACATGATTATTTTTGCATGATTTTTTTTTTGTTTCAATTAGAAAATATCTTTTCTATTTTTGATGCTAATATGGAGCGGTCACGTGAATTTTAGGGTTTTCTTTTTCTATTTTTTAATAGAATTTACCAGCTTTTTTAATTTATTATTATTATTATATATATTAGAAATTTCGACTCTCACATCTTATCTTTCGTTACTTTCTTGAAACAAACAAAATCCGATGATGACCTGATTTGAAGGTTTAGTGACCCAATTTGGGCAAAAATACATCAGTGACCTAATTGAACACTTTTGAAACTTGATTACTATTATGTGACATTTTCCCTACATATTCTTGAAATTTCCTTTATTTTACTCATAAATTGGATAATAATTATTGTTGAATTGTAGATCAAAGGAATGTTGGTTTTGTCTATCAAGCCCAAATGTGGAGTCGCATTTAATCGCGAGTATTGGTGAAAACTGTTATTGCGCGCTTGCAAAAGGACCGTTGGTTCAAGATCATATGCTTATATTACCAATTGAACATTTACCAAACACACTTTCTTCACCTCCAGAGTTTGAAATAGAGTTAGTTAAATTACAAAACAGTTTAAAAGCTTATTTCAAGAGCCATAAAAAAGAAGTTGTTTTCTTTGAGTATGTTTACCTAAAAACAAGTCATGCTAATCTTCAGGTAATTTTACTTTTATTTATTGCATTTTAGAATGTGGATTTTTCCATTAAAATATTTTAATATTAATATTTCAGGTTATCCCAATTCCTTTAAACAGAGCATCTGCTGTTAAGGATATATTCAATTTAGCTGCTGAAAAGTTGGGATTCAAGTTTATGGTGTTAAAAAGTAAGTTGGTTGTTTAATACTTTAATATGCATAATGTAAGCATAACGAATAAAGCTAATTGCTGGTAAATATATTAAAAGCTTTAAACTTGATATAATCTTTTAATTGCAGGCGACATGATTTCAGAGGGAAGAAAATTGTTACGCAATCAATTTGATGGAAAATTTAGTATGTTTTATGTTGAACTACCTGAAGGTATAATATTATCACATACAGTTGAAGAGAACGAGAAATTTCCCGTGCAGTTTGGTCGTGAGGTGAGATACATTGCATCACTCTATAGATACGCGTTCATGTTTGCACGCGTTATTAATTTATTATTGAATCATGTGTTTTTTAGTATCAGTTTGAACAAGTTCTGGGTATGTGATCGACATGGGTGTTTTGGGAATTTTGCAGGTTTTAGCGGGTTTGTTAAACATGGCAGATAGGGCAGATTGGAGGAATTGTAAACTTGATAAAGAGGAAGAAATAAAAATGGTTGAAAGATTTAAGAAGAGTTTTCAAGAATATGATCCAAATCAGTGATATTGAGTGATGATAATGTATGAGTTACAAACCATAATGAAGGCGTGTTTATGGATAGAATACAAGTCTATTTTATTGCCATCTGTTACAATGTTATATATTTTATTTTCTGGAATATTGTGCTGTTTTATTTTATAGTTCATTGGAAGACTTCACTTGGTTTCATGACTTTCTGTCAATTGATTATATTAAGTTTAATAAAAGGATATCTACATTTATAAAAATAATTTAAATCTTTTGAGTTTTATAATTAAAGAAACCAGGTTTATAACTCTGGTTTCGAGCTCACAAAATTGAAAAAATATTTTATTAATTTTTATCAAGCTTTCAATGAAAATTTAGTTAAATCTCACATAAAGTAAATTGTAGGAAACAATTTTCATCGAGCTCACAAAAATGAAAAAATATTTTATTTTCATATATTTTACTAAAAACCAAGGTTCTTTTGTAACCATGAATCCATGATAAAATATGTTTGTGAAAAACTTACATGAACCTCGCCAATGAAAATTTAGTTAAATCTCACATAAAGTAAATTGTAGGAAACAATCTCTTGGTCAGATGTAACAAGGGTCATTGCAAACATAAATAAGGTTTTCAGATTATAAATTATAGTCTTATACATAAGTAATGAAGACGAATCACTTTAAAAGCAAAAAAAAAAAAAACAATCAAACCAAACTATTTATTGGAATATAAGTTACAAAAAGTATCCAAAATTCCTATAACTTCCATCCAAACTTTGCTCGCTCAACTAGTTTTCAACAAAAATACCATCACAAGTTGTAAATTCAACTCGACTCGCTGTCTGATATCACGTCATTTTGCTTTGAATCTGTCTATGAACATGTACTAGAAACTCTACATATGAGAGACCAGTTGGAGACTTGTCTTCCACCATGTATGAGAAAAACAGAAATCCTGAACCCATAAACAAATCATACGTTGAACACAAAATCAATAGTTGACTTTTTGACTTTTTTGTTAATAAATATAAATTGTGTTCATTTGGTATACCCCAAAAAAAAAGAAAGAAAAAAAAAGGAAAAAACAGTTTTTGATGGTTATGTTACCTGATGGGTCTCCTTTCTTGCATAATTTTAAGCTGCAAGAATTAAACCAATTTCAAGATTAAAATTTGTTGTATATTAAGTTATTAACATGAATATATATCATTTATCCAAGAGAAATTAATAAAACGAATGCAAAAAAAGAAAAAAAAAAGTATATTTATATTTACCGCAGGTAATTGCATCTTTGGCTTCTGATCTCGTTTATGACCTCATTTAGCTTCTTGGATAACGGATTATCGTATTGTTGCAACACAAACTGACAAAAAAGTAAGAGTTATCAAGAACTGTTACATATGTCGGAATTTCAATCTTAAAATAATTTTAAAAAATAAGTCCATGACTAAAGTGATCAGTATGAAAATAATAAAATCTTACGATAAAAATGATCACAAGATTGAATGAATCAAAATAGACTTTTAGCAACTTTCAACCCGTTCAACCTATTTAACCCATCTTTTTATTTGAACCGTTTGAGATAAAACATAACCACAAAACCGGTTCATATGAAAACGGGTCAAAAAATACCAGTTAAAAAAACCGTTAATGAGTGTACCTGAGTAGGAATTTGATCAACAGAAGAAATGTCAAACAGTTGCTTCATTATATCAGGATCTGCATTGCTTCCAATATAAATTAAACAATCTTCACCATTTTCAAGAAGATAGATTCCATGTTCATTTACTTGTTCACTTGAAAGAGGAATAACAGCAGGAATTACAGATCCCTCTGATTCCTATAACCACAAAAAAAAAAAAAAAAGAATAAAACTTTTATTTATAATCAAACAAGGGTCATGTTAACAGGTAAACTGTCTCTTAATTAGATTATAAAAAAAGATTTGATCTTTACCTTTATATCAAGATCATGAATACTAATCATTCTTGGGTACACAAGTGGAATTGCTAATTGTGCAGAAAGAGGGAAAACATAACTGATCCAAAATGACCGATCATCAATACGCGCATCGTTTCGCAATCCAAAGCTTTTGATCAAAGCTAAAATGAAAAAATATATATATATATCAATCCAACTGAAAAAATAATCATAGATAACCTAAAGTACTTTATAAGCTTATATATATATATAAACCCATATGAGTTGAAAAAAACCCTAGAAACTCATATGTAACATTATTATTAATATATTTTTTTTAAAGTTGTTTTATATACATTTTTGTCACTTTTTATAAAAAAATAATAAAAAAGCGCTTTTTAAAAAATATATATGTAACAAAAATTCACGTCTATTTAATGTTTCAGCAACTGTTACATATGTAACATTGACAAATTTTGTAAAAAAAAAATTATAGAAAAATCCACTTGGAGTTTTTTGATTTTTTATACCAAAAGTCATAAAATTGAATGTAGAATTTATGCAAAAAATAAAAATTGTTTTAAAAAAAAAAAACAAAACGTTGTTACATATGTAAAATACGGGTTTCTTGGGTTTTTCCCAATCAAGTGGGTTTTTCTCTCATCCATGCCCTATATATATATAATAATAATAATAATTTTTTTTTTAAAAAAGTACCAAGAGTGTATAAAGGCAACAATTTAAGTGCTTCCGGAAGAATAAGTTGTCCTGATGATGATACGGTAGCACAAAACTTGCGATACGCATGAAGAATATTGATGCAAAGATTTGTGACTTGCTCCCTTACATGTAATAGCGGGTTTGTAAGAATCTCATTTGCAGCTGTAGCAAATAAAAAAGTTTAACTAAACTACACCTCAAAAAAGAACCAAAGAATTTTTTAATTTAAGAAAAAAGAGTCACGTTCATTTGATATATCTTAAGATTTAAGATCAATATTCACATGTAAGTGTAAAGTAAGAATTAATTACCTTGTTTTAAGAAACACGAAAATTGTGTATCCAAATCAGCTGATCTGAATAGATTACTCAGAGTAGTTGTGCATGGTAAAGACAAAGTTGACACGCGTATTCTCCTTTGCCCATTTATAGTGGTGTAAAGAAGTGCACACTAAACAACAAAAAGTATTTTATACAATATATTTAGTTAATTATTTGATATGAATTGCAGCAGGTTATTAATAATAAGACATGCCTGAAAGGAACATTCTGTGCCATCTTGCAATTTGTCATCATGTTTCAGAGTTACCATGATAGATTTGTCACAATCAATCTGATATTAAAAAAAAAGATTTAACTTAACCTAATAATTATATAATTATTAAAACTCCCATTAGTGAACTTAAATACGGAGAGAAGACAAACCGCAGGTAAGTCCACATCTGTTGGAATACGCTTACAGAAGTTTCCGGAGTATTCTTGAACTTGAAGACCCTGAATTATTAGTGAAATAAGAATTTATTCTTTTTAATTACTATTAATATAAAGAAAATGTGTAGGAATTAAAAGCTGACCTGGCTGCACCTAACACGCATCACTGCTTCAAATCCTTGAGGCCTTGTTACATTCCATCGAAGATCATTGTATAGTTTTGCAGGATCAGAAAGTGCAGAAAAAGGGTGATAATAATACATCTGAAAAACAATGAATAATAATATAATATAATATAATATTACAAATATAATAGAAAATAAATGCTGGCATGTTGTGATTTAATTAGTCATTGTTGACTACCTGTCCTCCAGTCGTCCTTGGGATGATGGAGATGGAAGCAATGTCTACATAACTTTGGGTAGTAAGAAATACATCAACAGAGACCTGAATATATTGAAAATAAAAAAATAAATATATAAAAAAACAAACAATTGTTTTTTATTTCTTTGAAAATAAAGGGAAGTTTTTTACCTGGTATTCTGCAAATTCAATAGCCATAGTCTTAAAAGTCTTGTCTACTGGTTGGAGTAGTTTATGAGGTTCCTAAAAGTTACAAATAAAAATATCACTACTCTTAAGTTAAACCTGAAAAAATAAACACAAGCTAAATAATTTTTATTTATTTTTAATATTAATATACCTTCTCTCCTGAAGAAATATTAGTTCTTCCTTCAGCTTCTCTAGCAGAAAGAGCCCCAATACCAACAGAGGGCAAAACTGAAATATTAAACACTGATTAGAACATAATAACTACTAACAGAGTATCATATCAGTATAAAATAAACATATATCATATATTAACTCAAAATCATTTACAGATGTTATATTCATGTAGAATACTATGGTTCAGAAGTTTAAATAATAAAATTTAATAATAATCAAAAGAAAGTTTTTCCCTGCTTATGTAACTCAAATGTAGAATGAAGTAATGACTAATAAACATAATAATAAATTGAATTATATTATGTCAAAGATTTAATCAGAAATACATAAGCTTGCCTGATTGAAATACCAAAAGTTTGCCACCAGTGCTCTTCATTGCCATAAAAGCAGCCTGTGTGTTTAAAAAGTGAAAGAAATGTGACATAAAGTTAACAAAGATATTGCTTTATTTTTTACGGGGGTAATATTGTCAATGAAACAGAAAAATTAGTACCTTAATCCCAGCACCAAAAGCTGAATCAGCTGTTTTATTATTCTGAAACATAGTTGGGATACTTTCCAGCAGTAGATCTAGGTGCTGACGACACTGTAACCACAAAGATAATATTAATTACACCTGGTATCAAATTTAAAACAAAAACTGCAAAAATAAATAAAATCCGAAAAGTATTTGCCATGACAAACCTCGGAAAGCTGAACAATAACATCAGTTTGAAGAGGTGTGTAAACATCTTGTACATCAGGAACTATGAGCATCAACGGCTGCAAAATCAAAATCAGGAAAAAACCTACACTTAGTCAAAGCTTAAAACTTTTAATTATTTTCTTTATTATTTATCTTTTTTAGTCAGTTAAAGCATTAAACCTGTTGCAATGCGCGTTTCAGGTTGTAAAAATGGATGGTCGAGTCAAATGTAGCAATTCCAACCATCGTCTGTGGGCCCTCCTGCACCAATCATATTAATATAAATCAAATACATAAACTAAACAAAAGATTATATTCAAATAATATCACATTCTTACAAAATGTTATCTCTTGATTCACAGATAATATATAAATTAGGTTCATGGTTTATTATCAGTTTGTCTACCATTTCAAACTAAAGTCATGAATACATTTATGACATCCGAACAAAATCATACGAACCCTAACTGAAACATAAAATTAAACACAAACTTACAGGAAGATCTGAAATAACTCGGCTAATAGCACTGCAAGCGCCAGCTGTCGCGCCAGTTTGTACAGCGTTCATCGATACATCAATTAGGAAGAAAAACACAGCTGGCATTGGATCACGCACCTGAAAACATACAAAAAATAGGGTAAAAGTGTAAAACTTAAACCTAATTAAAAAAATAATAATAATTTTAAAAAAAATTTGGAATTATCCGCACCATAAATTCTCTAGTAGCAACAAATTCAACCGTGCCTCTGCATAACTCAGGTCTTTCATCAGCATCTCTCCTTCTGCCATCTGGACCAAGATTGCACTGATAGTCGCGCGGTGTTTCATCTGTGAAACCTACAAAAAACCGCAGTGTGAAAAGTTAATACTTAAATACAAGATAGTCAACTGTCGGTCAACAGGAAAGATCGAAACTTACCACAAAAGTTACAGATAAAACGTCTTCCTTGATCAACAAATTTCATGAACGGATTGACGTAGCCTTTGCAACGAGAACAACGAACGGGGCCACTTTCCCCAAAATCCACTATCTAAATAAATATTAACATAAGAAAATGACGCATTTAATGATTTTTAATTTATTAAAAAAATAATCATAGGAAAAAGATGGTTTTGTTTTACTTGAATGGGTTCCTCAGATGGATGAGGTAGAGCTAAAGGTTGAACCAACAAAGCCAGTTGCATTCCAGAAGTGTTCAAAAGATCAGAAGTGCAAGCAATCTGAGAAAAGAAAAAAGAAAAAAAAAAACAATAATCTTATATTAAACCAAGTAACCAACCAAAATATTCAAACAGAAAGTAAATAAGACAAAGAATAAATCACCTGGTTGATGGTACACCTCATGTACCGTGGACTACAATTTCCAGTATCTCTTACGATAAATTCACTTGTAGCAGGCTTCAAAATAAAGCAAACTTTTAAAAATCATAAACGAAGGTAAATAATGCGCGTTGATGAAATGTTAAAAAGAAATAAGTGAAATACCGGTGGAGGATTGGCTTGGTTTCCTTGGCGAGTTTCATGAAGAAGCACCGAGGTGTTGGGAATAGGGCGGGGAATTTGGTTAGGATCAATCTTTGATGGTCCGGTAACCGCGGTGCCGCCAGTATTCAAAGCGGGTGATATTGTAGCCATTGATTGTTGATTTGGAAGTGGCGGTTGCAACCCATACATTTGTGGTGGTTGAACCGAACCAGGGATTGGAGGAGGTGGTACATTCTAATTCAATTTTTTAATTCGTTATTCAATCTTGAAACGAAAGTCATCAAAACAAGAAACAAAGAATCTTTGATACTCTAGTTTTGTGTATCTTAAATGTGAGCTTATGACACTAAGAGATTAAAATATTGAACTCTAATTTAGCAATCAAGATTAGAGGCGTTATGCATAAAACATTCCCATAAGTCAAGGTTAATAAATTGGATACCGAAGAATTAGGCAACATCACCACTTTAATTAGCAAGTAATTGTTTAACCAAACATTTTAAACTACAACTTGATAATGCTTCTTTTCTCAACATCAAGTGATTTCCTAAACCTTGAAAATAATCTTTCTAATCGCTAACTATTAATTAAATCAGTAAAATTTAAGCATTACACGTAAGATCTAAATATTATAATTCACAACAACTAAAATGTAGCATCAATTAAGTTAAATACTAAATTTTCAATTTTTATTAAAAAAAATATAGAAAAATAAAAAAAACTTACTTGTCTAGATTGCGTTTGCCAAGGTTGAGCTCCAAAAGGAGAAGCTTGCGGTTGACCTGAAAATTTTGGTGGTCCCCTCTGAGGTGCAGAAAAAGGGGGCGCGAGTGATGGTGGGCCTCTTGGCGGATAATCTGGCGGGCTTCCGAGTGACGGTGTTGTTTGGGCCGAAAATGGACTCCCGGGTGATGACATGGCGGGTGGAGAAGGTGCAGCGGGTGCAGCAGATGGTCTTGGTCTGACACCAGTCAAAGGAAACTGAGGACCGCCTTGCATGCCGCCAGCTCCAAACACCGGAGGACCATTACTCACCATACCACCGCCAACATTTGGTGGCGGCACTTGCGGGCCCGCAAACGGACCAGGCCGAGGACCGGGAGCACCAGTTGTTGGAGCAGGAAAAGGTCCGGAAACCATGGGTCTTGAAGCAAATGGAGGTGGTGGGTTACCGCCAGGAGGACCACCACCACCACCAGGACCTCGGTTAGGACCCATGAAAGGCGGCATTGCACCTTGTGGTGGTCCAGTAGATGGTGGCACTGCACCTCTAGGAACCACACCTGGCGGTGGGGGTCCGGGTCGAACGGGTCCGGAAAACGGGGATGAAAATGGGGCTGATGAAGGAAATGGTTGTTGACCAAAAGGTGGAACTGGACCTCTAGGTCCAGAACCGGGATTTGGGGGTTGATTAGGTCGATTGATTTGCAGGTTTTGCATATTGTTTGCAATCGAATTAGGGTTATAATTAGGCGGTGGATAGCCTGGTCTAGGTCCACCGGGCGTTTCCATCACCGCGATCCTCAAGAATCGAAAATCAAAACCCCAAATTTCTCAACAACTTCACACTGCATCAGATAAAGATTCGTAATTTAAATATCTACCATCAATAATCAACAAAACACATGCTATGAAACGAAAAGTAAATTGCAACGGGTGATGTTTATCAAGATCACACGTTAATTCGATAAGATCTAGAATTGTTAGAGTTATCAAGTGTGATTATATCAATTAGATCGACGTACCTGTAGCTGAAGATCACTGATCGGATGAGTGAAGAGGGAATTCACGAGAATATCTGAAAGAAAAAGTGTGTAAGAATTAAGAAATACCTAACCGAGGATCAAGGGAAGAGAGTAGGAGAAGAAGAAGATGGATGAAAAAATGCGGAATGGGGTAATGTTTTCAAGAACGTAATTTATTGTAATTAAATGTGTTTTTTTATCATTCATACTATGTTAAACTTTTTTATAACCCGGGTTAGAGTAAGAAGGACCTTATAATAGAAAGAGTATGAAGATTTACTAGTGAATTTTATAAATATGTGAAACTTTTAACTGATACATTCACATGTTACTACAAGAGTCTTTCTTACTTGAACCCAACACCCACAAACTATTATACACTCATTTCTAAACTAGTATGTATATTTTTCTTTGCATGGGATTAAACCTGTAACCTTTCAATCTAATTGCAATGTCTTAATGGGATTGATCGTGCCTACATGGGAGGAGAAGGAAAACGTATATGATGGAAATGGTTGAAGATCTTAAGCTCAGAAACGTTTGAAAAGGCTAGCATGTGAAAGGATACTAATTAACTTAACTTTAAACAAAGAAATGGATAGATGGGCATGGCTTGGTGGTAAAGAGGAAGTGCTCGTGGCCGGCAAGTGTTCGATATGGCTACCAAAAAAGATTAGTTTCTTAGCTTGGAGAGCAGGTTTAGATAGACTTCCAACAAAGGAGACGTTAGCTAAAAGAAATATGTTCATTCAAATGGCCATGTGCAACCATTGTGGCTTACATGCTGAATCGGTGGAGCATATCTTCGTTTTATAGCCTACAACATCATAAGCTTGGAGTATGGTATCTCGTTGGTCAAAATTGCACTGGATTATGGGATTAATGTGAGAGAGAAGATTCAAATCAAAGATTCGGTACAAGGAAGTAAAACGTACAAGGGATCAATGTATTTTTCTTGTTACTTTATGGGTTTTTTGGAAAGCTAGGAACGAAAACCTCTTCGACAAAATCAAAAAGCAGCCGATAATACTCTCTGAGGAGATAAAATTCTTTCGTTTTTACGGATTAAAAACATAAGTAAATTTAATAGTATTGTATGGAAAGATTGGTGTGATTTTATTATTCCTTTGTCCTTTGTAATTGTACTCGGCGTGCATCCTAACAATTGCTAGGTTGATGTTTATATGATTCATTTTGTCGCTAATTTTTTTGGCAATGTCTGTCTCCATCAAATGGGCTCGTCCTATATATGTTTAATACTTTGCTATCCAGTGTGGTATGATTATTTTGTTTCATCACTATAAGGGCAGAAAGGCTGGGTTTTCGAGTTTGGCCTGGTTGTTGCAGGTTTGACAAAACACCATAGCAACTGTCTTAGGTAAAGGTTGGAGTTTCCAACTACGGGTTCATGAAGTTGAGCAATTTAACAATATTAAGTTCATGGTAATTCATCTGCTTCTTTTCATGGGTTCCACCCATAGTCACATGGATCGCGGTACGCTCCGCTTCGGGAACGCGGTACGGGTACGTGGTACGCTAGGTTCCTAAAATTCGGTACGAAGGGGTTAGGCTCATTTCGGTTCGCTTTGGTTCGTTCCGGTACGATGTACCATATAAAAAAAACAAATAAACTAATTAACTGAAGTTTAGGGTAAGTTTTAATAAAAGCTACAACTCTAAGGGTTAATAAAGGTAGCTTTTAAATTAAAGGACTAATATGTAAGTCTAATAAAACATAAAACACGTGAAATCTCAAACCTAAAAATCCAGTCATCGTTCTTTATCGCCGCCAAATAAATCAGTCCTTCATCCTCCGACAATAATCCAGCCATTCATCACTTTCTTCATCGCATATAAAGGTAAGTCTTCATCTCAAAAAGGCTTCCTCCGGTGTCTTTTCTGGAACGCCAGTTTTATGGCCGGAAACACGAACCGGGATCGCAAACGTACCGCGATTGGGTACGAGCGATCTGGTACGAAAATCGTGGGCACACCAGCGATTTATGTGATTCCACCTCATGTGGTTGGGATATATTAGGATAAAAAAAGGGCATGATAAAATCTTGCTGGTGTGCCTGAGTAGTTGTATCCCTGGTTAATCAAGAGCAGAAATCGAACCACACCTAACATGTGTTTTCATTTTCATGTACTTGCAGCATATTTCTATGTTTTGCTTACATATTTCAATGTGTTTCTCTTCACAATAGAGCTTGAAAATCGATCTAAAAACATGCATATTTTATATTGGAACTTATATAACCAAACTTGGAACTTGCATAGCTGAGCTAAAAAACGACATGCTTTAGCTTTAAATAAACGTGTCGTTTCTAACATTTCAATTCTAAACAATTTTCGTATTTAAATTTAAAGAAATTTAGTGTTGATTATGCAAACTCGTTCATTACACGGGTTTGTAAGGTAGTTAGTAAATAAACACTATTGCCCCGTCCAGAAACTGAGACCTCTAGAGAGGAAAGACCTTTCATATGCTCGCTTAAACCATTAGAACAAGGGATCACTGGTGTCGGGTTTCATTTATAACCGTTATTTCTGTCGGTTTTAACCAATTTTCATTTATGGTTTCAAAAGAAAATTTTCAAACTGGTTTTAAACCGTCGGTTTGTGTTGGCTCAAAACAAAGTTATATGGGTCGGGCCTAAGTCAATCGGTCTCGTTTTACTATGTTCTCACCCTTCCTATACAGGCGTTAGTATATAAACCCTAAAAAAACCTAAAACCCTCATTGTTTGCGGTTCTCTGTTTTGACTTTCTTCAAATCAGCTTTTCACAAAATTAAAGATGGTTCGAAGCTTGAAAAACCCAAAGAAAGCTAAGCGGAAGAACAAGGTTATTCCCAATGAATATGAATTCTCCCATCGTTTATTTATACGTATTAAGTTCCCAATTGGATTCTGGTATCTCATTTTCGATTGAAAATTGATCTAATAGTTTCGATGTTGTGATTGATTACCTAATCAGGTTTCAAAGAAAAAAGGAGATGGATCTTCTTCGTCAAATTCAACACCTTCAATGCCAGCGAAGGTGTGGCAACCAGGTGTCGATGCTTTAGAGGACGGTGAAGAACTTCAATGTGATCCTTCAGCTTACAATTCTCTTCATGCTTTTCACATTGGCTGGCCCTGCTTAAGGTTTATTGTATTTGTTAATAATTACCTTCTTCGTTTTTGAGAAATGTTATATTTTGTTCACATCTGAATGTCTAACAAGTAAACAATCTATCAAACATGTAAATTTGTTTTTTTTTTTTGCTTCATTTGATTGTGCGTTGTTTCTCAAACGAGTGATTTTTTGGTAATTAGAATCATGAGCCTAAGTATTTGTCAATTAGCTGCTAACAATTTCACTGCAACACTCACTCAAAAGATGGTTTTTGCTATTACATTATGCTATAATTTTGTTTAATGTGTTGCAGCTTTGATGTTGTGCGTGATTCACTCGGTTTGGTTCGCACAGA
>WOUH02000036.1:4972853-4983783 GCA_009936405.2 Stevia rebaudiana
TATATGTAATCTCAGGTGTCTAAGACAGGATATGGAAACGCTGGCAGGGGGACCGTTGTATTTGTTTAATATTTGTAATAGCTTGTATTGTAATGATTTGCTTCCGCACTATTGTACTCTGATTACTATGAAATGAATGGATGTTTTGGTATAATATTTGTTGGATGTTAAATCGGTTGACTCGATCCTGCATAACCGAGCAGTTGACGTGGCGACCCGCTCACGGACCAGTCGGAGACCGGGGGCCGGGGAGCGGGGTGTCACAGCATTTCCAACCTTCCATCTTATGTTTTCTATAGCCTTAATGTTTGAATTATCAAGATCTTCAACAACTTTTATAATATTTTTTCAAACAAACACCTAATTTGTCATTTTCTGCTTATTTCCATCTTCATTCCTCCATTATCTTATGCAAATTAAATCCAACCTCACCTCTACCTAAACCACTCACATACGTCACAGTCGAGTCTAACTCAAAGTCAATCATACTTTTTCCTACCTAAGACTAAAATTACACCAACCCTCAAATTCCATATTAATGGTAACAACAGATTCATACAATCGAAGTTAATCAACGTTTCTTTCACCAATTAATGAAGCTTCTGAGACCATCTCACCCTTCTGCCACCGGCGGCTGTTCTGGATTTTCTCCTCCGGTGAATTTCCGAGATGGATTTCACCGGACTAGTCTTCCGGTGCCGGAAATTGTTGGTGACGATAAGGTTTATGTGGCTGTTGGGAAGTCCGTTGAAAAGGCAGTTTCTTTGTTTCACTGGACTTTTAGGAGGTTTAAAGATCGAGAGATCTGCATACTTCATGTTCATCAACCTTCTCCTTTGATTCCAACACTTCGTAAGTTAACGGTTAACCTCTCTGTTGTAGATTCAAAATTCATTTCGATTTTGGTACTAACTGGACTTAATATTGATATAAGTTGACCGGTAGGTATGCTCAATTGCTCATAGTTAGCTTGATTGGATTTGAATTTATGGAAGCTTTTCTATGTTTTAATTAGTTTGATTTTAAAAAATTTGAATTTATTTATGTAATAGACCCCAGTCCAAGCAACAAATGCATAGACAAATGAAGAACAGTAGTTGACTTATGGGTCAAAGATAATATATCGAAACTCAGAATCGACTAAGATATATTGCAAATTAGACAACACACTTTTTTCATGTTAGTATTTATCATAACATGTAATAGGATTTTTCATTAGTTTCTTAAAAAAGCCATGAATATTGTTTTGAATCTGAAGTTTGAAATAGTCTTTTTGACTTTGAAAGTCAAACTGCAGTTTTCTTTTGAAAGGAGCTGTTCTTGATGATTAATCGAAGCTATACTTCATAATCTAATTAAGTTTTGCACTCCTGTTTTATTTCGTATAATTAGATGGATTGATTTGACCAGTTACTGCTAGTTAATGTTAGTTTTTTACCTGAAATTGGAACTTTTTAAGCAAAAAATGAGCAAAACTCAGTCAACTAACTGTACAAATTAATTTTTTAACAAAAACAATAATTAACACAACACTCATGAGTCAAAGATGTATTTTATCTGCAAAAATCTTTAACCTTAACATAAAAGGGATTGACCAAGTGTAGTCAGCTATAAATAACATAATCTTAAAGGTTAGTTAGATTATTTATTAGTATAAAACTAAACTATAGGTAAATCTATAGTCTTCTCTCTAACCAATCAACATATTTATGTTAATTTATACTAATTAGTTGACAATCAACAAGTTCTTTTAATTAGGTGACAATTAACTTCAATATGATTTATTATTCCATGTAAAACTTGAGCAAATATGTAATTTTCTGATACACAATAAATTAATAATATAATATGATTTATGGTTTTTACATGCAGTTGGTAAACTACCAGCAACTCAAGCAAACTCTGATGTTGTGTCTGCATATAGAAAAGAGGAGAAAGATGAGATGCAGAAGCTTCTACTTGATTACATTAATCTTTGTTCTCGTTCAAACGTATTTATTTCTCCATACAAGACGCGTATTTATAAATATACAACTTTTATCAATAACAGATTTTGGGTTGTAGGTTAAAGCATGCATTGTAACTACCGAAAGTGATCAAGTCCGTAAAGGAATTGTGGATTTGGTTAATGAATATGGTGTGCAGATGCTTGTTATGGGAGCTGCAACTGAAAAGTAAGTATTTTTATTATTTATTGAAATATTAAAATTATTTCTCACAGAATAAAGTGTTATAATTTATATACAGTTGGATGAAGGTGAAGAAAAACTCAAGCAAATCAAGTTATGCTGCTAAAAATGCGCCTCCGTTTTGTAAAATATGGTTTGTCAACAAAAGTCAACTTCTTTATACCAGAGAACCTGCAGAGGATTATGATCAACTGCCATCATTAATCCATCAAGATTCAAGTGGTTTAAGGTCGCGATCGGTATGTTATCCAAACACTGAAAGAGGATTACAACAAGTTTACTGTCGGTCAAGCTCAAGTACAAGTTTTGTTGCCGGAAGTACAAGCATGACACAGAGTTTACAGTCGAATGCTTCTTCAGAGTCTGGTTATTCATCTGAACGTGATCTACGAGTTGAGGAAGAAAGTTTATGCAAAAAACTTGAAGAAATTAATTTTGAAGTTGAAGCTTCTAGGAATGAAGCATTTCGAGAGCTTTTGAGGAGGAAAAGATTAGAATCGCAAGCGTTGGAAGCGTATAACAAGGTTGAATTTCACTCATTCATACGGTTTGACTTTTGAGGTCAAACGAATTGCTCTTCAATTTCAAACATAATACTCGTTTGTCAAGTTTTTTTGAAAAAGAAAGAGTTAATTACACAGATGGTACATTTGGTTTGCGAAAAGTAACAGGATTGAGTACAAAGGGTTTTAAAGTAACAGGTTTGGGTTTTATGCTTACAGTTTGGTTGCGAATTTGGGTATTAAGGCTATCTTCCATTATATTAGGGCGCAATGACGAAAATAGTCTTTGAATTATTTACTAGTCAGTGTCAAAGGGCAGAAAGTCAAAGTTTATTTTGGTCATTTAACCTAATTAACGGAAATGTTAATGGAATTACTAAAGTAAAAGCATAAAATCCAAACCTGTTACTTTAAACCCTTTGTACCAAAACCTGATACTTTTCACAAACCACAGGGACCATCTGTGCAATTAACTAAAAAAAAGACAAAGTGTAAACTTTATAATATACTACATATTGGAAAATTTTATAATTAAGGTTACAAAACAAGTTTAAACAAGAATTTGGATTTAAATTTAATGGATTTGACTTTAAAAGTCTTGTTTTGACTTCTTTAGGTGAAGGCCTATGAATCTGCACAGACTCAAGAAATCGAATCAAGAAAAGTAGTTGAGAATAAACTAACCACTGCAAGACAAGAACATGAACAACTTATGCAACAAAAAGATTTAACATCAAAAGAATTGCATAAGGTGATGAGAAACATAGCAATCTTAGAAAATCAATTACAAGAAGCAAACCGAAGACATGAAGAATCATCTGAAGAACTTAAACTTATTCAATCATCTATCGCGACTCTAAAGATTGAAAAACTAACAGTTCAACGACAACAATACGAAGCATCAAATTGGCTCGATAAGTGGAGAATTCGTGGACAAATTGGAGGCGAATCTTGTACAACTTTGAAATTAACAGAGTTTTCATTGGTGGATTTGGAAACTGCAACTTGTGGATTCTCAGAAAGCTTCAAGATTGGTTATGAAAATTATGGTTTTTCTTTGTATAAAGGCGAAATGTTGAATAAAACAGTTATGATAAAGAAATTGCATCGAAACAATTTGCAAGCTCAAGAAGAGTTCCAAGAAGAGGTGAATAAATATTGTTTTCTATCATTATCTATATTAAGTATACAAAAATATATATATAGTTTTGAAATGAATACTATCACACACGCGCATTATGCGCAGTTTAACACTTCTAAATCGAGTTTTGTTTGCATATAACAGGTTCAAATGATTGGTAGATTGCAGCATAAGCATATATTGAGTTTGATTGGAATATGTCACGAAGCATACGCGTTTGTTTACGAATATACGCCAACAAACCTCGAGATTTATGTTTCTAACAAAACCAACTATAATTCCGTATCATGGAAAACAAGAACCCGATTCATATCAGAAATTGCAAATGCGCTTTTGTTCTTGCAGAGTTCTAGACACGAAAAGCTGTTACACGGGAATTTAAACCCTGAAAACGTCGTTCTTGATTCTGAACTTTGCTGCAAACTCTGCAATTTCAGATTCTCGAAACCGGTCAACGAGGAAACGTTTCGGTGTCGTAGTTTCCGGAAATATTCCGAACCGAATGGACCGTTTTTGTTTACTGATCCTGATGTTCTTCAAACGGGCGAATTGACAGCGAAATCTGATGTGTATTCTTTTGGGATGATCATTTTGTGGCTAATTACGGGTAGTCGGTCGGTCGGGTTAGTTAATGAAGTGAGAAAAGCAGTTTTGGGTTCTGATTTGGGCTCGGTTTTGGATGCATCAGCTGGCGAGTGGTCCGGTTTTGTGGCTAAACAGTTAGCTGATTTGGGTCTGCGATGCTGTGAATCAAACTCTGCAGACCGACCCGTTATGTCGCTCGTTATGGTTAAAGAACTCGAACAGTTGTCGGTTCTTGAAGACAGACGAGTGCCATCTTCTTACTTGTGTCCCATTTTAAAGGTAATATTTGTTGAAGTACTACTTTTTATGCATGTAGTACAACAAATGAAGCGAGATTAACTGTATTTTTTATTTTATTTTTGGCAGGAAATCATGCATGATCCGCAGTTGGCGGCGGATGGTTTCACATACGAAGGTGAAGCGTTGCGTGGATGGTTGAAAAACGGGCGTGAAACGTCTCCGATGACAAACTTAAAACTTGATCATTTGAATCTTACACCGAATCACTCTATTCGGGTTGCGATTCAAGATTGGTTGTGTAATCCTTGAGTATTGTTGTAGCATTATAGAACATAGTTTATGTAGAAAAACGAAGAACTGGTTCATTTGTTGAGTGACAGCAAATGCATCCGTGAACTCAAACACATTTGTACATGTTACGACATTAAAAGATTATAGAATTTCAATTTTTTTTGCATTTGTTTCATTTACAGCCTTTGAATACGTTTGGTTCATAGAAATGTTTTAAAAAGAATTCAAATCGAAACTTGAATAGAATCCTTTGAAAATTAATATGTATGGTTGGTTTAACTACCAGAGGAATCAGAATCTTAGAAAGTTTGAATGACTGAAAACCCTTAATTTATTTTTTAAAAAGGAATATTAGCTCGTACGTTATCAGCGTTCTTCTCTACGTCTGTTGTAACTAATCATCGCCGATTACAACTTTGAATTGCAAAACCGACTCTAGAAAAAACAAGGCGTTGGGTCTTATGGGCTGAAATATTACTATGCACGACCCGTTGGACTCTATCAATAAATTCCACAGCCTCTAGGGCTAGGAAACCAAATGTATCAAAGACGAAAAGAATAAACACGTGTCAATTGCTAGTGATCAACTAATGGACCTAATGGTTAGTTCACACTAATTAATCATGCAAATTTAAAACAACCTTTGGTGTATAGTTAACAAAAAAACCAAGCTGACCGTGCAATTAAATCTCTATGAAGGGCGTTGCCCCTTGGACCATACTATTGATCAAGCCCATTTGGAACCCGGGTCACAATGGGTTGTAGCCCTTTGAACCATTGGGCTTGATGGTACTAATAATAATGTCTAAGGTCCACGTCTGTTAAACTATAGTAACGTTTATATTTATTTCACCTTGATTTTAACTAAAGTAAGTTAAGTTCAAGCAATTGATTGGTGATTTACTAGCTGCATAGCTGGTGATTTACTAGATACTTGAATGTTTTGAGTAGGTTGATTTACAAGTTTCACCTAGTGATGAGATTGGTACCATACCTGTATCGATAGTACAACTACCAAAATTCTTGGAAAATTGGGTATCGGTACAGTACTCGTTCTGTACCGGTTCAGTACGGTACAGATACAGAGATACTCCTTACAAAATACTTAACTCTAGATTGTACAGTGCCCGTACCTGTACCGGTCCTAAAAATACCGATACCAAATTTCTTGAAAATATATACCGGTACCAAATAAAGCAATACGGTACGAGTACTTGATACCAAATGCCTATCCTTAGTTTCATCAACTTAAAAACAAACTTTACTACGTTAGTCGGTGTTTATTGAAAAGGAAATAACAATTAAATATCTCTTATAGTCTAATTTAAGGAAGTCAACGTTGAAATATCCCTTGACTTTTCGTCCCCATGATATTCAGCCACGCGGTTTGTTTGACCACAATTTGTACCAAATCAAAGTCATTGTCCCTAAGTGGGGTTTTGATTTATTTCATCACACGTTTTCAAAATCTTGACAATTGAAAACAACAGCACATCATCTATCATTTATCCTTAACACCTTTCAGATTTTGACCGGAACCTACGTCTTTAATTAAATATTGTAAGACATACGTTAGGTTTAACAATACCAAATTGCAATGTTCATAGAATGAGACCCAATCGAGAAACATCTATATTATTGGTATAACCAAGTAATTTTGAACCGTCATTCATTTGAACCATTTGGTTATGGGTCATACGAGTCAACGGTAAACGAGCCGGTTGTTTTTTTTTTCTTCTTTTCAAACTTTTTAATTATATTTTCGCTTCAAAAAATCTAACTGATTCATTTTTGTTATTTCTTTGTTCTGACTCTATATTTTGTTTAAGGTTACAAATTTAAACTAAAAGATAAAGTTGTTCAATATCTTTTTTTGAATTTGATATATCTTTTAAAGTATTTATGAAAACATTCGATCTTGAAACTAATCCAACTAGTGAACCGGTAAGACAACCATGTAGATAACGGTGGTGTTATAAAAACGTTGCTAAATGATATAGAAATTTGTCACATATTTGTATTTGAATCGTATATAACGAGCGAACTTCAATAAAATGATCAAACGCTTAAGAACAAGCGACGGAAATTTCAATTGTGGAGCAAGATCTTTGTTCTTGGATAAATGATTGTGTAAAACCAGTATATTGATGTACAAATGTTGCAAGAAACGTCATTTATTAGAATATTTGCAATTCTAGTATGACAGTTTCATAGTAATTAACATGAACATGTATACAAATTCTTGCCACCAAAAGAACACATAGAAGATTAACTGGGACAAGAGTAAGTTGGTACATTGTATCTACCTAATTTATGTAACAAAACCGTTTTATTTGTGGATTTTTATGTTTGTGGTTTGTGTCGTGTCTTGTCTTACACACAGGATCTCCATATCCTTCCTTCAAGTGAAATCACAATGATCGAAACATCATCATGATAACGCCTTCGGTCCCCTTGTGGTATTTCCAACAATTCATGAAAATCCATTCCTACAAAAATGAAATTTAAGATAAATAAGCTTGTTAATTAATTCATCCTAATTCACTATTCACTCCTTAAATTCTTGTATATGTTTTTTATCCATGAGAACCCATCACTGGAGAACTCACGGACCACGTAATTAACGCAGTTTGAGCTACACAGGTGACTAATAGAAGTTGGATTCAAACCAGAGGCCTGAATCAGACGCTTACGCACTATAATGTGCAACAACGAGTGATTCTAGACAAATTGATAAATCTTAACTACAAAAACCAACCATACTTTCCATTTTCGTGCAAATTCATTACTTGTTACAAGATCTACCAATGTTTGTGATGGTTTGAAAAATCAAAACTCTTGTAAAAACATAAATCAATTTTTATTTTAAATACAATTAAAGATTATTACCGGCTTTCTTAGCTGCACGAAGCAAAACTTCTTCTACCAAATGTTGAGCAGGATCGCCTTCGGGTGACCATTGAATAAAAAGCTCGACTTCAGAAACAGCCTCCTCATTCGTGAAATACTGATAAAGCCCATCTGAGGATAATATTAAAAACCGGTCTCTCGGGCCCAATCTATGATGGTGAAGGTACGGTACGCAGTTTATATACGGGCCATTTCCAACATAATCGATCCGAAACATTTCTAGTAATGCATTGTTCCATTTTGGCTGCAAAGAGTGAAAAAATGTAACATTATAGTACCTAAATTCAATCGCTTTCGGGTTAAGTTTTTCGTTATGAACAAAACTTAAAAAGTATAAATGTCAACTTGAAAGGGGATAACTATAAAATTAAAAAGTCAACTTGCTTTTTTATAATCTAAAAGAGGTATGAAGGGTATTATTCCTTCAAGCATATCCAATATCCCATTGATTCCAACACATATAAGAATTTACTTTTATCAAAGTATAATAGGAATCAATCCCAATTTGAATTTGTTAAGATATGATTAAATTAAATAAATAGAATTTAATTACCTGCTTAAGAAAACCAGCCCCGAAAGCTCGAGTGACCTTTAACGAGCCTTTGACACGATCATTCATCACCGCGCATGGGTCATCAAAGTGTTCACTCTTTATTCTTTGAACTTCCTGCAAAAGTTCGACGAATATAAGTTCTGAAAACAAGATAATAATAATATTTGGAATTGAAATTATTTATTTGATTTTACCTCTTCGATGGAGGTACTATGATCCATACTAAGCTGACAAGCAGATAAACTCGGATCAGTAGTCGCGATATCAGCATCAAAAACCTCAAGATCATACCAAGTTTCTTCATTTATCATCTCTAAATCTTGTCTCCAGATATCTGGTTCAGATTTTTGAGCTAAAACCGCTCGACTATCACCAACATTCATCACATAAACATCTTCTCCTTTCATTAACATAACAAGAACACAAGAACCCATCAAAGCTAGTTCAGGATTTTCATCAAGCATCTGGTCTGCAATATCCAAATAAGCATCTTCTGTTTTCTTTAGTCCGCGAGACAACGCTTTCAAAACATCCGAATGATTAACTGACTTTGACCCATTTGAATTTGCATGTTCGCGTAACCTTCGATCGAGTTCTAATCTTTCCCGATCAAATTCACACTTCCATCTCCTCCGGTTTCGTAGCTTATTCTTCTTTTTCATAGAATTTGTCTCAATATCCTTGGTACCACACGGGTAAATTTCCTGTTGTTGAACATATTTTGGTAACGGATTCTTTTTAGTTTGATCATCGTTTGTCAAATCTACATCTATAGATTGATTCAATGAATTCGAATTTGATGAATCAATTTGATCATCCCATAATAATCCTTTGAGTTCCTTATGAACAGCTGAATACATATTCGACAACAGAAAATCTGGAGCATCCGGACCATTAAACCCGTCATAAATCCCAACAAAAACCCACCCGTGTTCTTCCGAAACCACCACATGAACTCGATCTTCACCCGCTTTCCCTTGCGCCCATTGAAGATTCTGACTCCGATTCAAACAATCATCATCATCATTATCATCCAAGAAACTTGCTTCACTGCTTAAATTAACACTGCTAATCGTCAATTCATTCTGTTTATCCGAATCCCCAACAATCCAATCCTGATCTTTCATTTGACCCACGTTTTTACCAATCGGGGCAACTGAGTTCTGCCCACGGGTCGTAAACGTTCTTGAAATCGCCCGATGGATGACCCGAATCAACTTCCCTTTTCTTGATTTGCGTTTGAAAGCTAAACCGCCATGGGAATAGCTTCGTTGGAATTGATCGTAATTACCCTTCTCAATCGGACCCGAAAAAAGAGGGCCCGATTGGAACCCTCTCTCAATCGGAGCCGAAAACGCACCCGGACCTGAATCAACCGGTAACGGACCCGAATAGATTGAGTTTCTGGGCAAAGGTTGGAGAGCAACTGATGCAAAAGATGTTGAGCTCTCAAAAGCCGAAGCTTTATCAATGGTGTTGCAAGAATATACATCAATGAAAGATGTGGATAATGGTGTGGAGGTGTTGGCGGAGACCGATGCGCCGGAGATTGACCGGAAAGTCGTCGTTTCTTCATCGGAATAGACTTTGGAGGAGGTGATTCGAGATGGGTCGGGTCTAACGTAGCAAAAAGAGTGACCCAGATCGTTTAGTGGGTCGGAGATGACCAAGGCGAGATCTTTCCGGCGCCGGACGGTGTCTGTTCCGGTGAAACAAACGGCCAGCTTACCGACTTCGTTTCCCATGATTGAATTTCCGGTGATGATGAAATTAAGGAGTTTAATCAGATAGAAAAACTAATCAGAGTCGTGTAAATGTGTGACCTACATGAAGAAGATGTTGGTTTAGTTGGAAGAGAAGAATTCTGTGTTAAAGGAGGAAATGGGAAGGTGGGTGG
This sequence comes from Stevia rebaudiana, assembly GCA_009936405.2. NCBI lineage: Eukaryota > Viridiplantae > Streptophyta > Magnoliopsida > Asterales > Asteraceae > Stevia > Stevia rebaudiana. Next base: position 4,983,163 of record WOUH02000036.1, read on the forward strand.
TGGGATGTGAGAGAAGTTAGAGAGAGAGAGTTGACTTTTGGGACGGAGGATTTTAAACTCATAGGACAAAATTCAACAATTTGATTTTTGTTTGAACATTAATGACAGTATATATACTTTCAAACTACTGTCCGAAACGACCACATGTACTAAATTCAACAATTTGAATATTCAAATGTTTATTTTAAACCGTATTAAATTTAGAGAAATTCATCATTGATCAAATTTTGATCACAAACATTACAAATATAAATATTGACTATCGTATTCATCAATCTAAGATTCAAAATCCATCACAATTATTTTGACACGTAACTCAGGTGAGTTCTAGAGATACCCATAAAATCTTGACTTAAGACAACACCCACCTAGTTTAGACCTCTACTCAGATACCGTGTTGTTGTTTCATGTTTCAAGTCGGCACCCTCCTTGACTGACCTTTTACTTGGCTATCATGTTGCGTTCTTTATCCAAGCGGGCAATGCAGACAGCCCGACATGTTTAGGCTAGGAGGGTGCATGCGTAGAAACAAGAACGTATGACACATTGTATTTGGGAAAAGGTCATTTTTTCCTAACTTTGCATATTTTTGGTTAAAATATATACAATTGTTGGAGATAC
>WOUH02000036.1:4995877-5006560 GCA_009936405.2 Stevia rebaudiana
TAAGGCTGTCTACATCTACCCTCCTCAGACCCTACTTTTAAGTGGGATATACTGAGTACGATGATGATGATGATATAAATAATGTTTTCCTGCTGATGTTATTACTGTAATGAGTCAAACGAGTGAAATTATCTGTTGAGATCAGGCTCTTGGTTTATGGTAATTGATCTCATGTATTTTTAGTTGTTGTGTTTGATATATTGCAAGATTAAGCGTACAATGAGTCCAAGAAGTAAAGAGAAAAGTAAAATTGATACTGAATTTGAGGAATATAAGCACAAGTATTACACGGAACTAAGAGACACGCGGTTCAAAGATAAACTTTCAAAGAATGATTCAAAATGTCCCGTATGTCCTGATAGCAGAGATTACAGTTACAATGACCTCATCAAACACGCGAATCGGATTGTTACAGAATCAAAAAGTGCTACTTTTAAAGAAAAAGCTAAACATTCAGGATTGATTGAGTATTTAGAAACGAACATTCATGCTAAAACAAAGTGTTCTGAATCACCGAGTCAACTCACTCCGAAGAAAAAAGTTAATGATGAGTTACTTGTTTGGCCTTGGACGGCTGTGGTGGCTAATATTCCTGTTGAACGTAAAAACGGTAAATCTGTTGGTGACAGTGGTAGAAAACTGAAAGATGAGTGGATAAAAGACGGCTATAATCCGGTCAAAGTTCATCCTCTGTGGAATTGGCAGGGTCATTCAGGACTTGCGGTTGTTGAATTTGGTAAAACATGGGACGGATTTGGTCACGCGATGATGTTTGTAAAGTCGTTTGAGGTTAACAAACATGGAAGAAAAAATTGGTTTGATAGAGAAACGCGTAAAGGTGATAAACTGTATTCTTGGATTGCAACAGAAGATGATTATAAATCTTATGGTCTTGTTGGTGATTACCTGAAAAAAAATGGCGATTTGAAGACTGTTTCCGATATTCAGAAAGAAGATGAAGCGAAAAACTCAAAGCTGATTATGGGGTTGAAAACTTTGATTGATGAAAAGAGTAAAAAAAGCGAAGAAATCAAGAGTGAGATAAGTAAAACAGATTTGCATATGGTCAATATTATGAAACAAAAGGAAGAGATTATTGAGGACTTTAATACAGGTATTAGTTTTGTAGATTGTTTCTTGAAGTTACAAGTATATGTGTAATCTTTTGTTTCTTAATTTTATTTTTTAATATTTATTTAGGTATGAAAATGTTGCAAGAGAAGTCCAATGAGCAGCTTAAAAGAATTACATTTGAGCATGAACAAAGCAAGATGTTGTTGGAAGATCGTGAAAAAGAATTAAGAGATCGTGAAGCTATAAACGAAACTGAAAAAAGGAAACTTTACAATCAGAAGAGAATGGTACTAGAGTAGGATATTGAGTTTAGTGTTTTTTTTTTTTTAAATCTTTTTACGAATAAAATTTTTATTTTCATTTTTGCAGAATGAAATGGCAATGTTGGAGCAGAAGAAAGCAGATGAAAGAATGTTGGAGTTAGCTGATGAGCATAAGGTTTGTTACTTTGTTACATACTATATTATTAAAACATGTTTTTTTTTTAATTATTTATATATTTAATCTATTAAAATATGGCAGAGAGAAAAAGAAAAAGCTCACAAGAAAATGATTGACCTTCAAAAGAATCTTGATGAAAAGCAATTTTTGGAACTACAAATCGAGCAAATGAAAGGATCATTAGAAGTAATGAAAGAATTAAGTTCTGAAGATATTGAAGCAAAGAAGAAAATGGAATCAATTCAAGAAAAACTGCAAGATAAAGAAGACGAACTTGAAGGATTGGAAGAACTTAATCAAGCCTTGATCGTTAAAGAACGATTAAGCAATGATGAATTGGTGGAAGCACGTAAAGAGCTCATTAATGTCAGTTTGTTACTTTATTTCATTTCATTCTAACGCTTATAAAATTATTAATTTTATTTACAATTTTATCCCTGCTTGTTTAAACAGGGTTTGAAGGACACAAAACATGGGCGCGCGAGTATTATTGTGAAGAGAATGGGTGAACTTGATGAAAAACCTTTCATTGCTGCTGCTAAAAGACATTGTTCGCGTAAAGATGGAATTGAAGATGCGGTAAAATTGGCATCTTTATGGGAGAATCATCTCAGAGATCCTAGCTGGCATCCGTTTAAGGTTATCACTGTTGGAGGAAACTGTAAGGTAACATATGCACATATAATAATAATATACCCTTTTTAATTGTTGCTGATGTGGCAATGTGAGCTGATTGGGTTGCTTAAGATGGGTCATGTTGGGCTGACCCTTAAACACTTCTAGGTCCATTTTATTAAAACTGGTTTCAAATATTAATAAGCTAATTAAATATCATTTACAAACATATTATTGTTAGAATTTTTTCTAAATTTGTGAATAATATGATTAAGGAGGTTGTAAAGTAGACTTTGGTCTGCTTTCAATACTAGTAGAAAGATATGGAATTTATGTAATGTGTGTTATTGATTTATTTTATATGTATATATGTGTATATATTTAGGAGATAATTGATGAGGAAGATGAGAAGATTGCAAAGCTGAAGAATGAGTGTGACGATGATGTGTTCAATGCAGTAGTGACAGCTTTGAATGAATTAAATGAATACAACCCGAGTGGTAGATATCCCGTGTTTGAACTTTGGAACAAGAATGAGAAGAAAAAAGCGAGTTTGAAAGAGGGTGTTGAATTTCTTATCAGGAAATGGAGATTAAGCAAACACAAATAGAAATGACTTGTTTTAACCATATTTGTGCAAAGATCTTAGGTTAGTATGCTTAAAATTTAGAACAAATTTATTTCATTTTAGACTTATTTAGTCCTTATGTGATCTGCACTACCAGATTTAAGTCATTTAACTGTGGAATTCCACTTTTTTTCTAATTTTTATGATGGAAATGGGAGTGGTTGGGAATTAGTTGTTTGGTGGTTATGCAAAGTATTTGTCCCTAGAAAAATTCAGTAGAAATGGATGTTTGACTGATGTTTTTGGATTTGTGGAGAATCCAAAGTTTTCTCGTCTCTTATACAGATAAAACTTATATATTATTAAAGATAACAAAATTTTTTTGAGAAGTAACATATTTTTTATTCATTCACTCGTTTTCTCACTGGTTCTGAAAAATTTACCAACGTGCATGCTCTAGTTCGGTAAGTTGTGTTATAAAATTAGAATATACCGCTAAACATAGATTTGAGAATGACAAATCAAACTGTATGGATTGGCTATCTGGGCCGTGTTTTCGTCCTAGTGTGCTGATCGGGTTGGCCGGTTTAACGGTTGAAATGTTTTATTATTATATTTATCATCGTTTTTGCTTGTATTAAAAATATTTGAATAATAACATTTTGACGCGTAAAGGTCGCATGCCGGTTAGTGTATCCGGTATTCCGATATAGCCATTTTTTTATCTAACCCGATATAATAACATTTTGGGTAGGGTCACTTGTAAGAAAATTATTTCATGGGTTGGAAAGAAATCTCACTTAATAATCTGACGTATGCAACTAGAAGCAGCATATTTTCAATCTTGGATGCTTTTTTACCTTGACAAATAATTCTGCTTCACTTTTTCAGTTTTCCCATCTACTCAGATTTTGCTCCCCCACATGCTCATCAGTCATCACAACCTCCTTCCAAATAATGTTATCAGTTAAAAAAAATAGACTTTAATTTTTGAGATTTTATGATTTTATTGACTGAGAGTATAATGATTTTGATAAGTATAGAATCTTAATGCTCACTGCAAGATCTTATGATTTCCATACGATCTCATCTTGCATCATGTAAACCTAAATTTTTAAATATTTCAATTCAATAGTTCCTCATTGTGAAGTCTGAATCATTAATAACTTAATTAAATAATTAGTAATTTGAATATCAATGAGGTATATTATTATATTGTTCTATTATTGTTCTATCGTGTTTAAAATTTACAGATTTCATAAACTTATCATATGTAAAGTATATCATACAGTTAGCACGTATATATAAGATCCTTTACTGACTCGTGTGTTTATCAAGTTACACATGAAATCAAATACAAGTTAAAACCAGATAGTTTAACAAGTGTTACTTGAAGCACAAGAAGCAAGCTTATAATTACTTCTATTGTATGGGCAAATTTATCATACTAATACTTTGAAAACTACCTTAACTAACTTATTTCATTTAGGGGTATAAACATGTGACCTCTATCTAAAAGACAAATAATTCTATCAAATGAATTAGTATCACATTGTTAGTATATAATTACTCATACACCCTTGTCATACATGTTATAATTCAATAAAAGTTACATTTTAAAATTTAGAATTGTGCGTCCATCCAAACATTATCAGTACAAACCTTAATCTCTTACATATATTACATTCTCACCCCCATTAAAAATAATAACTAAAGGAACTGAGCTTTCTAACTATTGTATTCATAGTTCATACTTTGCAATATTGTTGTCAAAGGTTGACAATTTTTGCAAAAAATCCCTACTTTTACAACAAACAATGATTTGTTTGTGGTAAAAAAACAATTGAGTCGGTTCGGAATGTCAATCACTCACAAGAAACAGGTTCGAATATATTAGATGACGGAATTGTGCTATTCTTCAAACCCGAAAGTTTTTCCCTGTAAAGGTTTGACCAAATTGCCAATGGGCGGGTGCAATGTTCCACGAGGTGGAGGTGCGTCGGTCACTGCTTGTGACCCTGAAGGATAGTGATTGACCGACGAGAACAGCGTTAGATTGCCAGTTTTGACCCCAGTTTCGGCTCATGCTCATCCAGTTCGTCTTTGTGCCTTTGACCCACACTTTTTGTACATCACCCGCGCCTGCGACGTTGCTGATCAAAACCAAGTTAAAGTAACGATGACCGTTAATTGTGAACCGGATCCCTCCTGGCTTCCTGCAAGGGACTCTGCAATAACAAGTCACAATCACAAAGGTCAGTTACATTAAATTGTGAATGATAGTAATTTTTAGCATCGTGGTTTATGGTTGTCATTTTGTTTCACCAACTTTAAATCTCTAGCGCAACTAACGGCGTTAATTATATCAATCAACGCGTATTGAGTTGACGTGGTACAACAAAAGTGTTTCGGGGCCTACAACTTTAATCTTGTCATGTGACGTTGTCGTACGAGTGGTATTTACAATTGGTACCTTCTCATTAAACTTACGCAATTATCTAGATTTTAATTGGAATAGTAAAATAAATATTTTCAGATATATTTCTACCATGCTATTCTTGTAATTGTTATAAAAAAAACTTATTTTATAGTCATAATTTAGCTAAAAAAATTAATTTATCATCAGAAAGACATGAAATCCACTAAACTTAATAGTATTTCATAGAATAATACTAAAGTAGATATTTGACGAAATATTAGTGTATACACATAAAAAAAGTAAAAACTTATATATTTCATCACATCTTCAATAAAATGCTTGCATAAAATAGTTTAGCATAATTTATAATTATACTAATAGAAAGTTAATGTGACCAATAATAAAAATGTAATAAAGCTAATTACTATCGCATGTTTTGCAACTTTTCTTTTGATAAAATTACACATGGTCTAATCAATAATAATTTTAAAAAAGGGCAGGCAACTTATAAAAATAAAATTCAAAATAAAGTTGCAACATTCTTTACAGGGTATTTTAGTCTAATAATTACTTAAATAGAATTTTTGTCTAATCAAGTGACAAAATATATGAAGTTGGTAAATAATTTTTTAGTTGCCGTTCAAAAAAATATTTATTTTAATTCCAAAGCAAAGTTCCATGACTCCAAGAATCCAAGATAATGCAAGTATGTAACCATCATAGCTCGAAACATTATGCGGTAGGAAATAAAATTATACCGGCGGTAGGAAACGGGGACGATGCCGGCACGATACTCAGCGATTTTAAGGAACATGGGCATGGCGAGATCGAAATGAGTACGAGGAGGGTTACACCAACCGCCATTGTCGTTTGGTAGCGCGTAATTTGGCGGGCAAAAGTTAGTTGCGGTGATGAAAATTGAGGGGCTGCCGGCGTGACACCATTGTGGAGTATTCGCACACTTGATTTCAAAACAAGCACCGCAGCTGAACCCGTTGTTAAATAACGCGGTACTTAATGCTGCAGTGTTGACACCGTACCCTTGGCTGTATAGGTTCCCATATCCGCAAGCACCCCCTGTGATACAAGATCAAAATAATTTGAATTAATCAGGTTGTTTGTAAAAAAAAAATTTTACTTAATTAAGTGACCCACAACTCTTTTGGACTTGACTTAGTTTGATTCACATTGTTCTCAAACTATTAGATGGTTTTCACTATGTGATTTCAGATTCGGACCGGACCGGTAAGCCGGATCACGAAATCAGGAACGGTCTGGTCTGACCAAATTTCGTATTTATTTTGATAAGTTTTCATACTTAGATGAAATTACAAATCTATATCAAAACATATTACTTTTTTAGTTTGTTATAAGCTAGATATAATTTAATTCTTTAATTATTTATGGTATTATCCGATACTTAAACTGTATTCAACATGTCTAACCCGTGGACCGGTAAGATGACTGGTTTGGTGTCCGAACTTATTCTAAAAGAATTGGTTTCTCTTCATTTAAATTTCACATTTTGACAAGCAGAGCAAATAATACTATACATGAAAAGATTCTCTTTTCACTAAAACTTACTCTAGGTCTAATATGTGCAATTAGTGCATTAAGAGATAAAAACGAAAAAAATGTGTGACATTGTATTCCCAAGTGGTAACAAAAAACAATGGAAATTTGGAATTGTAATATTAAAAGAAATATAGCATACCCATTGTACCGGAGGCGTCACTACCACCGTAGAAGGTCGCATGAGCACTTTGCCAACCACCACCGCCATAGTTTCCGGGATGTCTAGCATCGGCAACTGAAAACACGGCGACGACGAGGAAGACAATGCCGCCGGAGATTCCCATAATTTAATGTAACTGTGGTTGTGGGTAATGAAAGGAAGACTGAAGAGAAAGGGGACGAGTGTAGGGTACTTATGGAGGGAACACATGGATGTCAGGAGGGTAATTGTGTAAATTCATTTTCTTGAATAACGGATTTTGCGCGAATAAATTGGTAGATTAATTTTATGAATGAAGTTAAAATTTTAAAATATAATACTAAAAATGGATGAATTTTGCTAAGGTGGGGTCACTGGTCCAACACCCGACAAGATCCGGCTAAAAGTTTTATTATTTGCCGTTGTTTTTTCGAAAACGTTTAATTAAAAAATTTAAGTCCAAACTCTTCTTGCTGAAGGCTTGGCCCACTGGCCCAGTCACTTCTAAGGTCTGCAGAGAGTTCAACATCACCACTCATCGTCTGCCACCACCAATCCACCACCCACCCATCACCCATCGTCCGCCACCACCACAGTCCACCACCATTGTCCACCACCACCACCACCGTCTATACCACGACCACCACCACCACCGTCCACCACCACCCACCGTTTACCACCACCATCACCACCGTCTACCACCGCCCACCACCGTCACTACCGTCCACCACCATCACCCACCGTTTACCACCACCATCACCACCGTCCACCACCACCACTCACCGTTTACCATCAAGCATTATACATACACCACCACTAGTTTATTTTAGCAGTTTGCAAACATTAAAATACAAACAGTCTTCGTTTTGCAAATTGCAGAGGTTTTGTCCACCTCTTTTTCTACATGTGTTTGCAGATGTGGTTCGCAGACTGCAGACGTTGTACCTTTTAAAAACAAACAACACCTAAATCTTCCCAACACTTGTGCGTTGAAATGTTGTGTGTCGGTAACGGTGTGTTAGCAACGCACATGACCGACCCATAGGGTGGGCAAAGTGGGCCGTCGCCCCGAGCTCGATATTTTGAGGGGCCCTAAATTTATAAAAAAAACCATTATAATCATTTATGTCTAGTTATAATCAACAAACCTTCATGTGTCATGATGGTAAGGACATTCCATACAACAATAAGATGTCACAAGTTCAAGACTCCTCACATGCACCTTTTTTATTTAGATTTTGATAGAAAAATACATATATTTATATTGTAAATTTTTCACAAATTTCCAAAAGTAGTTTACATATATTGAGTATTTAATCTATTTAATTAGTTTAAAATAAGCAAAAAATTTGAGAAATCTTTGAGGTTTTTGGTTAATTTATAGAAAGAAATTATTTTACAATTCTTATAAGGGGGCGACGTGGGATATGTTTCTAAAATTTTGTGAAAGGAAAGAAAGTTTTGAGTATGCTTTTATAAATGCAGCTAGAAAGTTTTGATTTTGTAACATTATGAAAGTTTAACTTAAGATTATCAACGAAGCTAGGAAGGTTGTTTGATCATTCAAGGTTGCTATGTTTATTATTTTAGTTTTAATTCTCGTTTCAAAAACATAAGTTTATATAATTGAGTATTCGTTCAAGCATAGGGGCATTTTTTTCCCGTCTTGTCCCGGGCACTTGAATCCTTAAGACCGGCCCTGGCAACGCATGTGAATTAATTCGAGTAATAGCCTATCAAGAGAAAAGTCGTTCACCACAATTTCAATTTAAAAAGAAAATAGACTATGTCGGCCGGTGAAAACCTTAGCTTCTTTATATTGTGTATTTGTAATTAGTTGGATTTATTGGGACATACGTGGTATTGTAGGTAAACAAATCCGACGAATATTATATCTCCATCTTGACATTGACTTGCATCCATTTCGTTTAGACGCTAGAGATTTATTCTTGAAAACATTCGTTAAGACTTAAGACGTAAGAGATTTATTCTTGAATAATATCCTGTGAACCGGTGGTGGCTTCAAGAGAGTTAAACAAAAACTAGTCTGAATTGAACTAGAAACATGTTAAATACTCAAAAGCTTATCATTACACTAAAATATTCAAGAAGGTTCAATATTATCTCATACTGACATTTTTTGCTATCAAAAAATGGTACATGGTACAAACACAAGACGAGAACCTTAATATTCTAGCAATAACTATACCCTAGTAATGGTACCTAACCAACGGCCTTAGCTAGGACTGGTTAGAAACATGCTCAAATATGTCATATACGGTCCACTCTAGTGTTTTTAGTTGAATGAAAATTGGTTTCATTCCAGTCTGAAACTAACCCAAGAAAAATTAGTGGTACCTGTGAACCAACACCAACCTACATTGTGTTACTCTAATAAATTCATGCAAGTACATTAAGTTGCCGAATGTTAGGTGTGACATGTATTGTTTTAAGGTTATATTGAAAATATACATTAAATGAGCTTTTGGAATTATAATATTACATTTTAGGGGACACAAAATCTCTTTTATACTTGTTAAAAGTTTGATCAATCAAGATAGTGCCCCAATTTATCCAACAAAGGTACTCAATATGGTTGTCGGTTCAAAAGTAGAGTTATTTATTAGGGGTGATTAGTTAGGAGAAATGTACGATTTTTACTTTTCTAAAGGGTACACTTTCATTTTAATTTGAGGGCTGTACATTCTGTTTTTATGTGGTTACAAGTATATCTTATTTATTTCCAAATAAAAAACTTATGCATATCTATTAAGTGGTAAGTAAATAAATATTATGTTAGTCTATAGTTACCCCATATATAATTATAGAATTAGTTCGTAGTTAATAATTTACTTATATTCGAGGCTTTGAACTAGTCATTTATGCTTTGAAAATTTAGTACACAGGAGACAGGGAATGATCGTGATTTATGACTCTTTCAACGTATTGAATAGGGTACAAATAAGTAAGCTTGAGTAAGTTTTTAGTCAAAATTAAAAGAGGAGAACTAAAGTCAAAACAAAAGGTCAATACGTGATCATCAGCCGTGATTAAAGGATGTGGGATATGAGATGGATACAACACAATTATTACTCCACTTTCTAGAAAAGCATATTTATATGTCCCTAGCTAGATTATAAAAAAGAATATCATATACAATGGAGAAAATCAAATTTTCACATACTAAGGGGCTGTTTGTTTTGGCTGACTGGGTATAATCTGATTGAGTCAGAAACTGACCCAGTTAGAAGTTCTGACTGAGTCTGCATCTAACTGAAACTTGGATGTTTGATTCTGTATCTGACTGACCTTGTTGAATGATAAAAATAACCATAAATTGTGTTTTGTATACGCGATAAAACCACAACAAGCCCTAGCGTATAAATACAACTTAATCTTTTTCCTCCTCATTTGCAAACCCATCTTGAAAACCCTAGACATTGCAGTCGTTTAGAGAGAGAAAGAAGGGAGAGAGAGCAGCAGCTTCTTTGGCTTCCGGCGGTAGATCCAACCGACGAACACAACATCGGAATCCTCTCCTTCCCTTGTTCCAGTCGCAACCCTCCTCTCCTCCCACCGTCACTCTTGTTTGCTCCCGATCGATCGTCGAACAGCACCATCCCTTCGGTGTTTTTCCACCATCGAAGAAACCTTCGTTTTTTTGCTCCGGATCGATCGTCGAACAGCACCATCGAAGAAACCTTCGGTTTTTTTGCTCCCGATCGATCATCGAACAGCCCCAGCGTCTTCAAAATCCCCGGTCAGCCGGGTCAGCGTCTTCAAAATCCCGGTCCCGGTCAGACAAAAACAATGGGTTCGGTCAGATGGGGTTCTCGGTCAGATGGGAGTTCT
>WOUH02000036.1:5006660-5025476 GCA_009936405.2 Stevia rebaudiana
TTTATCAGCAACAGCACAAGAGTGCCTCGGGGCTTCCCCCCGCTAGAAAGTCAAGTGACCCGACCAAATGGTCGAAGGCCCGGTTTCCCGGGAAATGATATCATTAGTATTATCGTAAATGCAATAGATAGCTATCAATTTATATAAAACTAGAATCAAGCTATATATCTTAAAAATAATTTATTTTATATCTATATTTATTAAAACAAGATTTTTGATATCATTAGTATTATCGTAAATGCTATAGATAACTATCAGTTTATATAAAACTAGAATCAAGCTATATATCTTAATTCGTAGATGCTTCAATTTAACTTCCATTTTAAAAAAATGCATTTCTTTGAAAGCAAGCATTTGATGAAGTTTCGTAATACAAAATTTATCTCCAATAAATTATTTTAAATAATGTAATATGATAACATCACAATTTTTTGAATTTTTTTTATATTTGATATTTTATCTTAAGTTAAAAAATCGATTTAAATTTGAAATATCATTTAAATTTGTTATTATGTAATTAAGTATTTAGCTTATATATTCAAAAAGAGTAACTATATTTTTTATCCATGAGTTTTGTAATACTTAACGGTTTCAGTACACCAACTGTCCCTTACATTCAAAGGTTAACAATTTTTGTTCCTAACGTTTCAACTCTTAAAAATTTCCTTCCCTAATGTTTAGGTCTTAACAGTTTTCGTCTTTAATGTTTCAAGTCTTAACAGTTTTCTGTTAAGGGTTTAATGATGAAATTTGTTAACATTTAAAACGTTAAAGATAAAAACTGATAACCGCAATTTATTCTATTTAATTTTAAATTTGAGTTTTCTTTACTTTGTAAAATTAGCAACTAAATTTAAGTGTTGATTATGTAACCCCGTGTAATACATGGGTTTTAAGCTAGTTTGATAGATAATGGGTTAAAAACGGGTTTAAGATGAGTTAGTTAATTTGTTTAAAGTTTAAGTGAATTTAATCTAATTTAATTGAAGGAAAAAAAAACGATTAATGCCATCGGGATTTATAACAAAAACAAAGCTGATAGTTTCATATTTGTTGCTCAAAATTTCCATTTGTTTAGCTTATAGGAAAAAATAGAAACTTATCCTTTTCTATCTGAATATCAAGATGATGAAAGTAATTTATGTATGAGCATTTGAAAAGAGTAATACGAGTAAGTTCTCACGATGAGAAGAGAAGGAGCCAAAGAGGGATCAACAGAGTTATACACTACAAGTTTTGGGAACACATGATGCACTATTTCGAGCTTAATCTCAGCATAAACCAAAAGCAGAGATGTAAAAACGAGAATATATGGATCATAAAACGATGTATTTCCAACCTGTAAACCAAATATGGTGATGTAATTTCGTTAGGAATCCAAGCCATAAACCAAAATCAGAGATGTAAAAACGAGAATATATATGGATCGAAGTTGTTACCTTTGCCGGAGATGGTGGTGGACGAAGCTAGTGCAGTGCCGGCGCCGATGTATGCGACGGCGGTCAAGGGTGGTGGCGATGGGAGAGGGGCGACAGGAGAGGAGGTAGGCCTGCGTGCATGAGTATTTTTTTTAGGGCTTGAAGAGGTTAGAAGATGGGAGTCCGGGTCTTTCAGAAGAAGAGAACGCGTAGACGTTTTTAGTTAAATGTCTTCTGAAAAACAAACACTCTGCAGAACAAAACGTCTGCGCGTGGTCTGCACAGCACAGACAAAAAAGGTTTAGAAGATCTTTTTAAAAAAAACAAACGCCACCTTAAATGTTAGTCGATTTTCACTTTCGTGTATTGATCGTTTGGAAATTTGATGTACCTAATCTTGCTGCATTTTGCTTTTTGGAATCTTCCTTATTGATTTTCTTTTTTGTCGTTTTCCAAGTGTCTAAGCATAGGAGAATTCTCTTTTAATTTAACCCCTATAAGAGTATTCATATTTGGTTATATATAATTTATGTGAGTGAAATCTTTACATTATAAAGATAGTATAATAGTTGTTATGAGTAGAAAGATATAGAGAAACTGATGAAACTAATAAATATAGAGAAATACTGTATATCAAAGTAAATTGGAGTGAGAAAAATATAATGATAAAGGTATAAAAATTATTATTTAATTAAATAGGAAAGAGAAAAAAGTATTATTTAATTGAATATGAGAGAGAAAAGTAGTGATAAAGGTATAAAAAATTATTATTTAATTGAATTGGAGAGAAAATATAGTGATTTTTAGTGAATTATATAGATAAAGATGGAGATATTGATGTGATTGCTCTTAATAGTTAACACTTTAAAGTTTAACATACACTTCCACTATTTTTCTTGAACGACATTTTTTCTCACGTATATTCATTGCTTTCGCGGTCTGTAAGCAAATTCGACTACTCGACCTTCGTGAAAGTTTACGACCACACCAGATACGCATGAACTCCGTGGAATGGGTAAACTTTCGCCCCCATCAGAATCGAACCCATATTAAATCCGGATTCGATCCATCACATGATGTCCTTCAACCTGCCCCAGATGGATAACCTCTGACCTCCACATTGGAAGGTAGGAATCCAAACCATTGGGCTAAATTTTCAGGATATCAACTAATACATAAAAAAACTAATGGAATACTTATAAAAAACGCGTAAACTTTAAAATACTAAAATATAAGAGTTATCATCACACTGCATATGTGTGGTATAATTGCGGTCGTATTGCATATATGCAAGTTACATAAATAAATGCAAAAACAAAGAAAAAACCTAATAGATTATTTTTGAAACACATATAAATACAAAGACCTACATTCGTGAACTAGTATCATACTGCATATATGTAGTATTGAACTGTTGGGTATCACACGCACACACAAAGACACCAAAGCAGTAAACGACACACTGGGTTAACGTGGTTCGGTCTTAACTGACCTACGTCCACGGGGGTAACTAGATATTCTTTATTAGGTGCTCAAAACATATTACAAGTACATAGATAATATATATAGATACTAATCTAGGGTAAAACATAACAGGCCGGGCTTAGGCCTAATGGACCTAACTGCCCCAAAAGGCCTACAAACCCAACATGAACATGTGATAAAGCGAATTTTTTTATTGGCTTTAATACACTCGTATGAAGAAGAATTGTTTTTTGTTTAGTGGTGAAAACTGTTTAAAAAATAATAACGTATGAAAATGAGAAATATTTGAAGTATACTTAAGTGATAGTTTTTGATTCTCGCACAAATGAGTAGTTCTTATTTGAACCTTCCCCTAATCATTTAATCCTCTATTTGCTTAATTAGTTGAGATTCAAGTGAATGACATCAATAGAAAGAAATAGAGTACATAAAAAAGTAGAAAAATAAATTAAAGTAGCTATATGATGCAAGTTTAACAGCTCAGCATTAAACAGTAGTTTCACACATTCGAAATACAATTCAAAGAGGTTTCCAAAACAATATTCAAGAAACCGCCAAATACGTCATTGACCAGGTGCCTTGGATGACTTAATCGTTAGAGCCCGATGCACATTCTACGTTGAAGAAAAGTCTCGTATCAAAAAAACAGTAAGACTATATGTAATGGTCATTTAAAAGGGGCGTGACCAAGTTGCCACATAGGCGCTACGTTATTTAGGTAGATATGAGTAAAAATAGGTGTAATGAGACTTGACTAGAAAATGAGTGATAGAAAAAATGAATAATGATGTGGATTATTTTTATTGGTTGATATTAAAACAAATTAGGAAATTAATTCCATCCATGTTCATCACCAAGTGACCATGATCACTTTTTTACATCACTTGATGGTCACTTCTTCTATGTGTAATGATAGAAGGGCTTGATGATGGTGTGACCAAGTGCTACGTAGGATGGTCACTTGGTGGTCAAGCCCCATTACACATGGTCTAACAGAGTAGTTTCAGTTACAAGCAGTTTGGTTTTTTTCAGGTTATGTTTATTTAATTCAGTTGATTGTCTCGGTTCAAATTCTTTGGTTAATTGTTTATATGGAGACTGAAGTTTTGAGATAAATAAATAGTACACCAATTATAAGTTACAATGAAACATCAAAATTACATCAATTTTTCCACTGTAAAACACTAAACTTAGCTTTATTCTTGATCCATAAACACGATAAAACTTTCATTTCTTACAAAATCTTGGCCGGCAGCTCCTTGTTATTCTTTTGAAGACAATGTTGTTTCTTGCTTTAGATGACGTCAAAATTGTGTCAAAAGACAACCATTGTCCCGGTTATCACGGACATATAAACTAGACGACTAATGGTGTAAAATCACGTGACTGGAATATGCGTCTAAGCATTCCTTTCTAATTATTCATTACTAACACACAACAAAATATGATGTTCGAAATTATGTACGCTGTCCTATCATTAAATTGCAACGAATTGTATATTATGTAGATTAAACACATGGCACAATTCTATTGGTTTAGCCACGCAAGTAAAATACTCGAGGACTTTGCGACCTCCGATCCTTCAAACGGTTCAACACTTGCAATTCGTAACAAAATTTCTATACAAACATGGCCGAAGAAATCGAAAATCATACATCAACACCACCACCAGGATCCGAGAAACCAACGAATCAATCTTCTTCTTCACAAATTCCCGATCCTAAGCAGGTATGTAGCTCGATCGCTTTTAACTTTTGTGTATGATACAGATTTAAGATTGCAAACTTCAGTAGATGTCGGTTTTAGGTTTTTCCTTCATTTTTTGTTCGTGAGGAAGATGATTTAACAGTATCTGCGTAAAAGGCTACATGACATGAATTTAGATTAGGACGATGATTTTTTTCCTGAATTGTTGATTTGGTTTAAAACCCTATCGGCCGAACTGATATGAAGTTCTGCCAGCAGTTGGCGTATGCAATTTTACCTACGTTTATGTAAAAAATTATACTAGGCTCACCAGACGCAGCTTTTGTGTGGATCGTTTTCATAGATCTAACACTTAACCAGTTTTCTATCGGTAGCACTTGTTACCGAGTTTATTGTAAATTTGAGCTTGCAAATTGCAGGTATAGGTTTGGTTTCAAACCAATATTTACTACGTCTAACTGAAATTCGATATTTGAATACATTGGCTATTTAGGATTATAATAATCCCAGGTTAATGGATATTTTGTTTGAAGACTGTAAGATATTGTAATCTGCAATGGCGAAGCTTAGCCTTTCTGTTATCTGTGATTTTGATTTGACATGTTCTGGCTTGTAATATCTTCACTAGACTGAATCGGATAATATATATCTTCATGAGTAATCATGACAGTGGATGACAAGTTTAATTTTTTTTTTTTAACAATTTGTGTGTTTTGGTTCCTTTTTTAGTAAAACTGGAAGCCTTGATATTTATAGTTAGCATATTGTTTTGAAAATCTTAGTATTTTGTAGTTCTTTAACTGCTTTAAAAGTTTGATAATTGCCTTTCTGAAAACAACCAGTCAGCCCAATTTATGTTAGCTACTTGCCTTTTTGGGAGAGATGTTAGTTTAGTTATGGATTTTTGCTTCTTTGTGATCTTCATAATGTTTGATTGTATTCATTGATAAAATGATAACTGATTCTGACTTTGACAAACATGAACTTCATTTTAACCCTTTATTTCTTAATTGATCCTTCTACTAAAAATATAAAAAAAGCAATCTAATGACAACACCGGGACCAAAATCGTTGCAACTTTTGTAATAGCCATTTTCATTGTAATTTCAGTCACTTAATAACCATCTAATCTAACTTTGTTGCAGTTTCACACATTCTATGGACCAAATGGTGAAGTCCCAATGTATCCAATCATGTACCCGATTCTGGTTCCTGCAACAGTCCCCCCACAAACGGGTCAAGAACAAACGGATCATGGAGCTGGCTTATACATGGTCCCCACTTTCCCTAATTCATTTATGGGACCAATTGCTGGATTTCCAACCAACACTCTCATCCCTTTTACTTACAATGTTCCTACGTAAGTATCTCTCTATTCTTTCTAAAAATTTCAATACGCATTAATGTTGTAATGCATCCATATTAGTATATTACCAGAAAACACTTTTGTGTTTATATATTCTGATATACGAGAAAATTGATTATACTTGAAGTTGTTGAATGCACTGCAAAAAACGTTATGAGACCGATATGTTTAGTAATAGTTGTTTACCCTCTTCCCTCTATGAATATGTTATTGGTGAACATAAATTTTAAATAGGTTATTAAAATTACTTGTGTTGAATATTTATAAAATATAATTTAATTTTATTAAATTAAATAGTGGGTCAAGTGCTTCTGAAGCTGGAACACGAGGTGATGAGCAAGGGCAACCAGGTCAGCAGCAGCAGCCGCCACAGCAACAGAGACAAGTGGTGGTTAGAAGATTCCAGATTGCAATTCATCTTGATTTGATGCTCATTTTCAAGCTGGCAGCTGTTATCTTTTTGTTCAACCAAGATGGCTCGAGAAAAAGGCTTGTATTACTCATATTCTTTGCATCACTCATTTATCTGTAAGTCATAAAAAGCATTATCAGTCGTACAGTTTTTAACTTAATAATAAATAATCATATATATAATGGACATAATTCATAACTACATAAACTGTTATATCTGGTAAGATGGGTGGGTTGGTAATGGACCGAAACAGTTGCTTGTTGAAACGGGTCATTTTTTGGTTCATCTGTCAAAACTGGCTGGGTAAGGTCGACCTGTTAAATACTTTTAATTAAAATTTATAAAATCAGTATACTTAAATAATGGAGTAAACTGCATTTTGGTCCGTACTTATGTTCCATATTTGTCACTTTGATCTTTTTGTCTAATGGTCTCTGGTTTTGTAATTCGGTGTCATTTTGGTCCGTGGTTAAATTCCATATTTGCCACATCTGGTGTGAAGGAAGGACGAAATTGGCACCAAATTACAAAACCAGGGACCAAAATGACAAAAAGTAGCAAGGGATTAGAGTGGCAAATATGGAATAAAACCAACGACCAAAATGACACTTTACTCTAAATAATGTGTTAACTATGGTTTCAAGAACAAGATATTTAAATGGTAATCTGAATCTTTGAATAAAAAAGATTTATAAAGTTATGTCCATTAAAATTAGACTTGGTCAACTCTCAACCGGTTTGACTTATTATCTTTAAAAGCAAAATCAAACCTTTTTGTGATGTGTTTTAGGTATCAAACTGGCGCGCTTGCACCGTTCATACGATGGTTGTCACAAGGAATGCAGAGGGCGGCTGCACCTCCCCAACAACCAAGACCGCCGCCTGCTCCTGCAGCTGCCGCTAGGCAAGAAAACGAGAATGCTCCTTTGTTAGGTATTTATTCCCTCGGTTTCATATATATATATAATTATTACTGTTTATAAATCCGTCCTTCTCTTAGTTCAACGATAGTTCAATAATAATCAAATCAAACATAGTAAAAGATAGCTTGCAATCTCTATTTTTTAAGGTATCCAGTTACGGTATGAATCTAAATATGCAATTAATATTATTTTTAAATACAAAATGTATTATTAGATGGGCAAGCAGCAGGAGGTGAAAATGAGAACCAACCAATTGGTGGTGATGCAAATGAGGTTGTGAACGTGAATGGAAACAACAACAACAACAACAGATTGTGGGGATTTGTTAAAGAAATACAACTGATTGTTTTTGGATTCATAACTTCTCTTCTTCCGGGTTTTCACAACATCGATTGACTTTAGTTTATACAACAACTATCAAGTGGTTATATCGCCGGAGATTATGGTCTGTTTTGTTGAAAATTTTTTGTACCTTCAGATTCCTTTATATGACACATATTTAGTAACTTATAGATATGCTTGTTTGAGATAGTGTTCACAAGGGTTCAATTGTTGCATGGGTTATAGACCTTGGTCCACACCTGTATTTATCGGTTCAGACCAACATGAACCCGCATGGCTATATACAGTCTGATGGAACCAAACCAATCTTTTTTCTTCAGAATTAGTTTTTTTTTTTTTTTTTTAATTTGGTTTCAAGTTGAAAACCTGGAGTTAATTTGGTTTTGGACAGAATATCTCGCTTCCAGCAACAGAGATAAAATTGACCAACGAGTATCGAAGGTTATATTTGATTATTTTAACATTATATCAGAACTGATTACCGGGTTTATTATAATTTACGAGATTCCATTTTAACTATATACTTTTTCAAATTACTCATTTACTCTGTATTTGGGTTTTATGCAATCATAAAGTTAAGTCGAGTTCTTTCTTAAATTAACCAAAAAAACCTTTTAACTTTTTCATTTGAATGTTACAATATCTGTACTTTATATTAGTTGAGTTATGAAGTAAATGAATTATGGAGCGAAAAAGACTGAATACTATTTCCCCATGTGAGTGTTGGAAATTCTATTATATTACACAACTAAGTACTAACGATTAGCGACTTTACCGACAGATTTTGATTGAAATTTTTGCTCGAACCATTAACTATGTTTTCAGATAACCATAAACCGAACATCCGGGTTGGATGAGTCAGTTTAACTGGTCGATTGTGTTGAAATATTACGTGTTACGACAGTTGTGTTTTGTAAGCTTGTGCATTAACATTTTTATCATACAATAGACTTTATTTAAGTCATACTAATTATTGTAGATTTGGAGTTGTGTGATTACTTGTAGATTAATGGTGTGACACTAACCAAACATTATTAATATCACAGAGTCCCCTCTTTTGATATGAAACACTATAGATATGTCGTATTTCCCAAGTATGATGATTTTCCTCCGTGGTTTAGTAAAACTAATTGTTTTAATATGCTATCTAATCTCTTAGATGTAACATTTATGTGTTGTACTATACTTATAAAATATGGCTCACCAACTTGTGCATCCATAGAAATAAGAAATTGAATGCTCCGTGATCCTCTTCCTCAAAAACTAGTGGGCCTTTACATTGTCCATAACTTTCAACCACTTTTTACGTGTGATATTAAATTTTCACTCAAATCTCGTAAATTTCAGCAAAAATTACATAATTAGAACACTCGTGGGAATCGAGAACATGACAAATTTTGAATTGTTTCATAGAATAAGGTAAAATTTTCGATGTTGGTAAATATCACAGAGCATATGATATAGATAAATTATATGATACATTTTTTATCTTTAAAATAATCATTTGCTTCATCTTATCTTAAAAAGAAAACGGAAAACACAATGGATGTGAGAATATTTAGTTATATTAATCAATCTATCATTAAATAAAGAATATATATATATATATATGTTATATGTGTTGGTGTTAGTTGGTCTAGCTTCTATAAATACATGTACAATTTATAGACACATATATCTAAATAAAAAAAAAAAAAAAAAAAAAAACTTTTGACTATGCAAGACATCCTAAAGTCACAATCAAACATCATCAAACTTAATCAAGATATAACGTATATTACACAACCTACTGGATTGATGTATGTAATTTATTAGAACGATCATTCTATACACCAATTAAATCTGCTTAAATCTGTGTAAATTGTAAGACATAAAAGGTAAGAGAGAGAACAATGGATTTGAATTTTGAATATTATAAAACCGAAACAAATTATTAATTGTTTGTTATTAAGTATAAGACTATCCGGTGTACCGGCGTTCTAGGGCGTTTTGCCCACCTATAACGCCCCAACACCGCCCCGCCTCTAACTTTATGGGGCGTTTTCCACCACGCCGTCACCCTAATAACGGCGTTTTTCAAGAAATTTTTTTTATTAATTTTTTCTTTTTTTTTTCTAACCAATCAAAATATTACACGTTACCATCCTACCAATCACAAAACACCACATCAATCATCAATACAGCCCCCCATACAGCCCATGAATTTTCACCATTTTACTCACCCACTTTACCCTTTCTCTCTTCTGCGTGGCAGCTAATACAGTCCCATACAACTCGGTATACCGGATAGTCTAATGCGTGCAATTAAAGCAGAGAACGTACAAGTCTTTGTGGATTGAGATTTTAGTCGTCGCATATAGACGTGTTTCATACCACACAACCGCTTACAGCCGGTGACGCGCCACTCTTCGTACCGTACATCCGCGTCGACTCGGATGCAACTCAATTCCAGAAACTTCTTAATTTAGCGGTTCAGACAAGGCCCCGTCTCCCTTTCACGAGTTTGTATATTTCCTTCAACTCTTTCTACCTTTCGTCTCCTAAACGCAACTGTTTCAAGGTACGATTCGCCTTTGTTATTCTTCTAATTTCAGCTCTTGATTTCTTTATTTGTTGACCTTTTTGGTATGATTCTTGCTGACATGGATCGTTTTAAATAATCGAAGTTAATTTGTGTTATGGTTGTGATTCTAGGCTTCTAGCTCTTGATTTGTATATATGTTTACTTTTTTTGGTATGATTGTTGCTGGAATTTGAGCTGAAATGATCGATTCGAAAAATTAAAGTTGATTTAGGGTTTTCTTCAATTGTTGAATCTGTTTGTTGTTTCTATTTTTCTGCTGTTCTTATGATTGATCTGTGTAAGTTTGGTATTCGAATTACAGAATATATTGATTCGTAAAGTCTCTTGTTTATCTGACATGATTTTATTTTATTTCGTACTTTAATCGGAAAATCGGAGAGGATTTGCTATTGCAACTTGCAAGTCGTCGTTTTTTTTTTTAATTTTCATTTTTTAACTTATGATACCTTTTCGTTGATGTTTAGGGCTATCTGTTCTTGATGTTGGAGTATGTGATACAACCTATGTTACCTTTTTGGAGCTATTGTTTCCAGATTTCAGTTAAATACTTTCATCTAATCATTTGTCTTTTCTTAATCTCGGTGTAGCTGGTACCAAAAGTTACCAAATTCAGGATTAATCCGAATCAAGTGCTCTGTTTAGATTTTGGTGAAGATTATAGATGGTTATGGAGTCAAGTTTTCACGAATACACTGATTACATCAACAGTTTTCCATTGGATGATGAGAATACTTTACCCATCTTTGATCAGTTTTCCGGTCACACAAATGGTTACAGATTCAGAGATGAACCTTTGGATCTCAGTTTCTTAGAGATTCCTTCTCCTTCACTCATCCATGAACCTGCTAACATGAATTCAGTCCCAGTAATGGCGACTCAAGCAGATTCTCCTGATGAATACACAGATTATGTCTCTAAATACCTGAATCAGATTCTTGTTGAAGAGAACATAGAGAGTAAACAGAGCATGTTTCATGACCCGTTTGCTTTACAAGCCACTGAGAAATCTTTCTATGAAGCTCTTGGTAATGATTACCCCCCTGTTCAACCGCCTTTAAGCTCGCCTTTATATGTTGAAATCCCAGATGAGATCCCTAATGAAACTTTTAGCGAATACAGTACATACAGCAGCACAAGTGGTAGCAAACGCAGTGATTCGTTTGACACAAAAAACTCGGTTACACAATCTCATTCACTAGAGATTCCTCCTTTTGGGTCTACTGTTAATGTCAATAATGATGTTAATGACACAATGGATTCCATGATACACACACACGTTCTTCAAAACATGTTTACTGATAATGAGTCGATCTTGCAATTTAAGCGCGGTATGGAGGAAGCACAAAAGTTTATTCCTCCTATTAAGCCGCTGCTTATTGATTTGGATAAATATAACTTGCCATCAGATCCAATCGATTTGCCTCCAGAGGCTGTTGTGAAAGTGGAAAAAGTTGAAATTGAAAACTCGCCAAACGGGTTCAGAGCAAGAAAACATTTTCAGTTGGAGGATGATAGTTGTGAAGATGATAGAATTAGCAAACAGTCTGCAGTTTATGAGGATGAAGAAGAGGAATTGTCTGAAATGTTTGATAAAATTCTTCTTTGTACCAATGCTAAAGGCGAGCCGATAAACTGTTGTGCAGAAGAGCTTCTTCCAAATCACTCAAAAAATTTACATTATTTGTATAGTGGATGGAACGCGCCTAATTGGAGACCTGGAAATATTAATGACAGCATCGACATTAAAACTTCATTAATCAACTGTGCACAATCGGTTGCTGCTGATGATTACAAGGTTGCAAATGAACAATTGAAGCAGATAAAACAACACGCGTCGCCAGCTGGTAATGCTTCACAACGGTTAGCTCACATTTTTGCACTTGGTCTGGAGGCGCGTATGTCGGGAACCGGTTCACAAATCTATGAATCTCAAAAGGCTGCAAGAATCTCAGCTGCTGATACGTTGAAAGCATTTCAGTCTTACATAACATCATGCCCGTTTAAAAAGAACGAGATTTACTTTGCTAACAGAACGATTTATGAAGCATCTTTATCATCTTCAACACTTCATGTTGTTGACTTTGGTATTGCTTATGGTTTTCAATGGCCAATATTAATCAAACACCTGGCGGACCGACCCGGTGGGCCACCTAAGTTGCGGATCACAGGAATAGAGGTACCGCAACCCGGTTTTAGGCCAGCTGAGCGGGTGGAGGAAACGGGTCGGCGGTTAGCTACATATTGTGTGCGGTTTAAAGTTCCGTTTGAGTACAATGCTATCGCGATTCAAAACTGGGAAATGATTAATGTTGATGATCTCAAGCTTCAGAGAAATGAATTTCTTGCAGTGAATGCTCTCACGCGGTTTGACAACTTGCTTGATGAAACGACGGTTACAAACAGTAGTCCAAGAGACGCGGTTTTGAAGCTGATTAGAGCTATGAAACCGGATATCTTTATTCATTCGGTTGTTAATGGATCTTATAGCGCGCCATTCTTTGTTACGCGTTTCAGGGAGGCACTTTTTCACTACTCTGCTTTGTTTGATATGCTTGATGTAACAATAGATCGCGAGAATGAACAAAGACAGAATTATGAGAAAGAGTTTTACGGGCGTCAAGTTATGAACGTGATCGCATGTGAAGGTCAACAACGGGTGGAACGACCTGAAACCTACAAGCAGTGGCAGGTTCGAACCACAAGGGCTGGGTTCAAACCGAGACCCATTGACCGTGAGCTTGTTTCACAAGTGAAAGCCAAGGTTAAAGCCGGATATCATAAAGATTTTGTGTTTGATGAAGATGGAAAATGGATGTTACAAGGATGGAAAGGAAGGATTCTGTTTGCAATTACTTGTTGGATACCAGCTTAAAAGTCTGTTTCGTTTGTTTATTTTCTGTTAATATCTTTATCCGAGGTTTTTCTATGGTTCTGGCATGATATTATCTAAGGTATGGCTTCCTGAAATAATTTTTAATTCTCTCAATTATTAATTATAAAACGATTTTGCTTCACACCTTAATGTTGTTAACCTTGTTATAAAAATTTGATTTTGATGTTACTAAGTTGACAATTATGATCCTGAGTTAATGTTGTATGAAATGTCACAGATAACAAGCGGTTTGATGAAGAAGGTAGAGATTATTGTTGTTATTATTATTATCGCGTTTGAGATGGTGTTATTAGGTTGCTGGTTCTTGGAAAAATCTATCTTGAATTAGAAGTAGAAGGATTATGTTTGGTTTGCAAGTTGCGTTCAGTTTTATATAGCTGGAAGCTATGTTGACATGTTTTAGAAGAGTTTATAAGCACTAGTTTTGTAAAAGTTGATGTATTATAATAGTATGGTAATGTGGTAGATCTCTTTGTTGCTGCATTATCGTTTTCTTTGATATTTGGTCTTGTTTGGTTTAATATTAGTTAACCGGGTCTCTGGTTTGCTTTAGATCTGATTAATCAGAATTAAGATGTTAAGATGGTGATTATAAATATTTTTCAAAATGCCATTTTTTTGTTTATTCTCAAAGTCCCTTTTTTGTATATTAGATGAAACATTACCTGAATCGGAATACTTTTTACTGAATCAGCAACTAAAAATGGTAACATTTACTCGATAAAAGGTGAAGTTGGGTGGGTGAGGGTTGTTGGGTGGAGTAATGTGAGAAAAATAATTGAGAAGATAGAGTTTGGTAGGAAGTATTGTTGAGGCACATTAAAGAATATGATGGTAGATAGTTGTTGCTTATCATAACTTGTTAACCAGGCCCCCTAACCCCCTTATATTTTCACACCTCCATTCCATTATTCAACACCGCAAGTAGGACCGTAAATACGGGTACGATACATGATATTCTCTGGCATGCACGCGTGACGGTGCATGTACCCGATACATAAATATGGGTAGGATGGCCTAATACGATAACCCGTACTTGCGCTCATGTATGACTCGTATTAAAAAAAATTTCAAGTTTGGTGAACTTTGCTTCAATCTTGCATTTAAGGTTTTGTCAGGAAGATAATAGAAGTACGACTAGTAGAGACATGTACGCGTCGTATTTAGGGTGTGAGATTAGGGAAATGGGTGTAAGAATAAGAATACTCTTAACCATTTCTTATTGACCAATCACATCAAAGTTGTCATTACAGAAGTTTTATAATTATTATTCACAAAGTCTAAAATCATTTCATTTCAGGTTTTCTTAAATATATTATGATAGTGATTGAATAATAAATTAATCGTATATCACGATTGATAATGTAATAAAATTCTAGTGGTCGGTTTTAGTTCTAGATTGGTATTTAAATTGAGGGTCAAGTGGTGATATTCTTATAGTTTAATAGAATAATAGTAATAATTCTGTAGGGAGTAAGTTTAACATTAGCAGATTACGTTGGGTATTCGAGATGTTCTTAAATTAAATGCACACACATGGAGAGAACATGACAACGGTAGAGTACACTCTAATATTATATTTGTTAAACTGTTCATTTCATCTCTGTTGTATATAATCTCTTTTTTCTCATCTTTAACCTTTACTCCTAACAACTTTTGCACGCATCTATAATTAGTTATTTGTATGTGTAAATGTTAATGATATACGAGGGTTCATAAATTTACACATACTAGTTCATCTAACAATATTGAACTTTAATAATAATATAATAATATCACATTTTATAGGATTGCAAATCGACTTACTATTTTATGAACTCTTGTGTCATCGAAAAGACATATATGCAAGATGGGCTAGCAGAGATGGAAATGTTGAGATGGATGTGGCGCACACGGTGTTAAGATAAGTAACAAGGATTTTAGTAATATGTTATGAGTGGTTGGCATAACGGATCGATAAAATAAATGAGGGTAGATAGAGATGGTATATTGAGCAAGTGAAGATGAGGCAAATGACGAAGCCAATTAGAATAGTGGAGACGCTTATGTTCAGAGCCAATTTGATTTAGAATGAGCGGGTTAGACGATATCTGCTAGAATTGCACATTAATTGTAAGGATATGGTGTACAATAGGAGTTCGTAAAGATATAGGATTAAGGTTAAAGTCTTTTAGGAGAATATGTAGTTGTCGTATGGCTTTTGTCTTAACCAACGTAGATCTCTACTACACTTTTTGTTGATTTGGCACTTTGGCAGGTTACTACCTTATTGTATTAATGTCTATATGTTTTCCCTATGATATATATTATGTACGTTCCCGCTTATCGTGCATCCATCACTGTTATATTGGTAGGTCTTTATCCCTCTTATCCTTAAGCTTGGGGTTTATTCGGAAGAAACATCTCTTTTCATTCAGAATAATGGTAATGTCTATCTATATCCCACCCGCTTTAGACCCTACAAATGGCTTTGCTATGAATGAGATATTACAGGATGTGGATCTAATAACAATAATGTTAGTATTCTAGATAAATGAATGATTTTGATTATTTCTTGCGGTAGTTCATGTGAAATTAGAGTACTTATTTGATCCATTTTCTCTCTCTATATATGTGTGTGTGGGGGTGGGGTACGGGCATGCATGTTCGTGTAAAAGAATCATGTGAAGTTATGATTAAGGAATCTAAAAAATGAATCTGAAAAGAAAAGGAGTATATGAAGTTTCTGGAGGTCGAACATAATGAAGCACAAAATTAACTCTTAAGGGAACTTATCTAAAAGTTTCTCGGTCATCTAGTTTTCAGTTAAGGTAAGCTGTTAAGTCTTCTACTCATCGTTACGTATTTGATATATGAGTCTCCTTGATTGTTATGACCATTTTCAGGAGCTGCAATTGTTTCTTTCACAACGTTTGTGCCATTAATTTTAATCTTATACAACATGCCTACTGTATGATCTACACTTTTTAAAAAAGAATTAATGTTTTGGACATGTACCAGACTCGAAATTTGTTGATGTTTGTTGGTGCAGTTTGCAACGGTTCTTTTTCGTTGTCAAGTTCAATCAAGTTTCATACTTTTCACATGTTGTCAAAGTGAAAATGATGTTTGAAGCATAAGCGATCTGAAGTTTTTTTGCTTGAAGAATAAGTATTATTATCACTGTATGTAGTAGAGTACTTAATTAGTTAATTATGTGTATTAACTTATCTCTATCATATTGCTTAATTTGTGGATAGCATATATCATATCTGTTAGAACTATATCTTGTCCCTTACAAAGGTTTATTATGATTTAAAACTCACTTGGGGTATTATCAACAAATTAAAGTTGTAGCCAAAGAGTTGTGAAACTCTTAATTGCCATGTGATGTACCGAATAAAACCCCAGAGTTTTTTCACCACCTCAACAAAAGAAGGCTTTATTTATACACGTGATACTAGCCGAAAGTTGGTTTGCACGTGATACTACCGAAAGCGTATTAGGTGGCTTTATTTATACATTAGTTTTATTTTAATCAATTTGGTGTTTTCTGGTTGATTATGATACGTTCATAAAAAGTAACTTATAATAAAAATTGTACGTAAGAGGAACACAACAATATATTACATGTGTAGTGTAGAGC
Source organism: Stevia rebaudiana (assembly GCA_009936405.2). Lineage (NCBI taxonomy): Eukaryota > Viridiplantae > Streptophyta > Magnoliopsida > Asterales > Asteraceae > Stevia > Stevia rebaudiana. The sequence continues at coordinate 5,023,416 of WOUH02000036.1, forward strand.
TTGTTTCTTAATCTTCTTCCTCGTTTTGTATGACAATTCAGAGTTTAAAGATACTAATGACCAAATGGTTTAATGATAGAGTGTTTATTCTTTCACAAAGTGTTGAGGCTTCAAAACCTTACAAATGCAACACATGGTAATTTTGTGAAATAAATTTGCTATTCAAAAAAAAAAAAAAATCACACTTCAAAGGTCTTGCACTAACAATTATTGTCTTTGTATTAATGTTAAATAGTTTTTATAAAATACAAAGTTGGAATAGCTTTTATATTTATATTGTTATAGAAATTTAAAATGGTAATTAAATTTCTCTATGTGACTTTTCTTTACATGTAATCTTACAATATAAAATATAAATGCTTTACAAATTGTTTTTACTGCCATTTAACTATCCATGATATTATTTTAAGAACTACATTACAAAAAAGTTTACACATTTGTAAAATCTGTAAATATGTGTAAAAACTCATATATAGTTCATGTAAAAACATGAGTTCTCATTTGAACCACCCCTAGATCCGGATATACCCTTTTGTTGGGATCCTGTATTAGTCTATACAACATCAAATCAGTCAATTTTTACACATAAACTAATGTAAGAGCCTTCCATTCTTTTCAGCGTCATCCTTCCGCATTGGCGGCGAGTGGGGGGCCACAATCCCATTCATAGTTGCTTAAGGTTGTATACTCGTATTGGGCAATACGAGCCCATATTGGTGTGAAATTTTGTATGACTTGATGTTTTTACTTACCAATACGACCCCTATTGGTCAATACATCCTTATTCTCAACGTCCATATATCTTTAAGGATGCTCATATATCATGCCCCTTAAATATTCACTTACAGAAATTATAAAAAAATTGTTTTTATTTAAATAGAGATACTTTTAACGTTTCATCTACTACGTAAAGACGGGACATTTAAAAAACATCAAAATAAGTCATGGTTACTATTAAAAATTAAAATATTGAATCTTAATAATACAATAGAAACATAAAAAATATGCATTTTTTGAAATAATTAAGTAAATTCGCTTTTGGCTTTCTAGGCTGAGGGTACGAGAGTTTTTATTTAATGGCTTCCTCCCATAGGTCTTGGGTTTATTCATCACTAGCATCCTGAAAACAAAGCATTTTAAAAACTCCCAGAATAAAATAAATAAAAACAAAATACCCAAATGTCAAAACAAATATACAAAAATATGTTTTTTTTAGAACAGCAGTTGTTGCAACGGCCTATGACCGTTGCACTCAGAGGTGCAAGGACCGAGATCGAAACCCCGTCTCTAACACCCCGAGGTGTTTTTCGTCGGCATTGGGGCTCCCCCATGGCCCCATGCTGCGATCGCAGCGGAGGCTCACCACAACCCTCCTTACGGGCCAAGTTGATTGGAGTTGAAACTCGTCAACCAACTGTTCCAGGGAAAAACCGGGCAGGAACTTTTAGCCTTGCCACGTAAAACCCTGTTGGCTCGGACACAAAGCCGGGTAGTAGCCTGGGACGAGCGTCATTGCCATGTCTTTGAAAACTGCTCTCCCCTTACCATTGAGCTAACTTTTCAAGACATACAAAAATATGTATAAACGAATGTTATTTTAATGTAAAACTCTAACGCAAAAGCGACCGCCTTCTCACCGTAAACCTTTTCATCATCAAGAAAGCTGATTGTACGATAGACAGGTAGACACGTAGACAAAAAGAGAAGGAAAAAAACATGTTACTATAATTATTATTTTTTTTAATAATTTTTATGGTTATGTCTTTTTTTATACCAAGTGCAGCTCAACTCTATTTACAAACCAAACCAATTAGCTCAGATCATTTAGTGTATGCGGTGTGGTACTCGGGGAAAGCCGGGGAAACAGGAATTTCTTTAGGGGCCGGCCAGGAATATCGCCCCCCGGAACCGGCTCGAGAAATTATGTCACACCCTGCCGGTGGCGGAAACACCGGCGTGATCTCATGATTGTTCACAAGCTCAGTGGTTTACTATTAATAAGTTTCATAGATTAATCAACCAAGATTACATTGTCTTAATGAAATACAAATACAACAAAAC
>WOUH02000036.1:5029443-5056415 GCA_009936405.2 Stevia rebaudiana
TAGAACTCACCAGCGAAAGCTGAGTTGTTTTAGCATGTATACCAGGTTAAGTGCAGGTGGCAGGTATGGCATACTTGGAAGCTGGATGCAAGGTTTTGAAGACTGGCATTGTATAGAGATATGTTAGTAATAAAAGTAGACCATGTAATAGTGACTTGATATGTAATCGGGTTTGCTTATCAATAGAAAAGGTTTGGTTTAATTTCCGCTGCATTTGAGTTGTCTCTGATATAACTATTGTGTTCATGAGTAAAACCGATGACGTGACGTGTCCCGGGAGACGGGCGTCACAACTTGGTGCACCACCATCAAAGTCCTGTAAAACACAAATTGTGTTCTTGATTATTATCATCGTGGTCATTGTTGGTGTTGGTACTTTGTAAGTCGTAGTAAGTGCTTCTTGAGTAAAGCAATATGGTACTGTGATTATTGTATTGTTGTTACAACCCTTTTTACCAGCAATACAATACTCACACCATACTTATCTCAAATAGTGCTACGATTCACAAAGGTCATGCACCAACAATATCCATCGTGATAATAATCTTGAACACAACCTATTAATAATTAATTTATAGTCTTTTGGTGGTGGTGCACCATGTGTTGTTATGTCACCATAATTTTTTGTTTATGCTTACAAAACGATAATGATAATTAGGATCTTTATCTAAAAGTTGGGAGCAAGTAAAATATTTAGATTACAAAAGTAGGTACTTACAGTCATGAGAGACAAGAAGCACATGATGAAGAACATGACACGTGATTTAGGAAGCCATCTGCCATTGTTCATAGAGGTCACTAATATAATATTGTGAATGGTGAGAGTTTGTGTGTGAAGATACAACTTTAGAATAATTCCCCGATGGCGTAATGATTACACATACGTATCTTTAAATTTTACTCTAATTTTTTAAATCATGACAAAACGAATGTTTACATATATATGTGCCTCCATCTACATGACATTTCAATCAAACAAAACATATTATGATAGTTTGAAACGCAGTTCTCATTTTCTCAAAGATCTTGTTAAATATGTCATAGTTTCGTAATTCAAATCAATTTTTTTATATGTTCGTGGGTGTAGGCATATATACCAACACATAATAAATAGTAACAGATTTAGAAGTCCCTTAAGCTAAATGTACAATTTCTCAAAGCTAATATTTTACTTTATATTTACTTTTCAGCATATATATTTATAGCTCATTATGATTCTTTTGAAATAATAAACCTAACATGGGTGAAAATTTTGCTGGATTTTCTGGCTTGTATGCATAGACAAATTATGAAATTTGTTTTTTCAAGCTCAGGAATGATCATATTCTTGCGGTCCCTTTGGTTTTCTAATCTTATTAGATTTTAGTTTGGGTAAATATCAGCTATTAATATAATTTACCTCCCAATGGATTATTCTTAAGATGTTTAGGTTTTAGACTGCAAATTAAAAGAGTAGAATAATTAGAGAACCAAAACTAATGGCTTTCATTGAGAATTTCAGAACATGAATGTGATCCTATAGGACTATTAGTTTTATTATTCTCATTTAACAAGATTCTAACGAAAATGTATTTATATGTCGTTTATGCACAATAAATTAATCTACAGACTCTTATAATAAAAAAATGCAACGATTACGAATAGTAGTTAGAATTAGATATGTAATTTAGTCATGAAGATATGTATTATTTTCTAAATACATTGTTAAAAGATTAAACGAATTACTCTACATATGTATTTTAGTTCATTAAATGATGCACATGTAATATATGTAACTAATAACCATGTTACAATATGTTACAAGCTATTACATATGTGATCACATATGTAACATTTCAAGACACAAGGAAGTAGATTGACTTTTTTTATAACAATGCTAAACAACATTATATTTGTTGTCAAGTACATGCAACTTTTGCTAGTTACATATGTATCATTTGCTAGTTACGTATGTAACACTAATTATATTACCAAGAGCGGTTTTATTATTTAGGATTTATTTAACAATCTTGTGAGTGATGCCATTTTATTTTGTTTGATTTTGAAGGTCTACTCATTCTTGAAAATCTTTTTTGTATTCTGCTATGTAAGTAACATTTGCTGGTTACATATGTAAGTCAAAGAACCCAGCAATTTAATTGACTTTATTTTGTGAGGAAGTATATTTAATCAACATTAATTTTTGCTTTCAGGTACATGTAAGCTTTTTTAGTTACATACGTAACATTTAGTTAGTTACAAAATACCGGGCTACTTGCATAATGTAGAGGGGGGAGAAATTGGGTGCCAACAGAGGCAAAAGAAATTGGATACCAACAGAGGAAAATGTTCATTTATAATTATCATCTATGAAGCAGAATACAAGGGCAAAAGCAAATAGTTTTACAGTTGGGGTTCATGAAGAAAGCCAAACGGAGAACAAGGATATTAGATAGTTGTTATGGTAGAAGGTTTTCATCACATAAAAACACCACCAATGTAATTACATATGTAATATTTTGTAGCTACATAGGTAACATTTCCTCACAGTTATGACATTTTCTATAAACATGTATTATAACATTATGTTAAACTGCCATCGGAGTAAAAGGATTATGAATTTAAATGTATGATGTGTGCAAAGACATATGTAACATTATGTTACATATCACTTTTAAAAATACATGCTTAAATATTGGTGTAACATTATGTAACACTTGCGTTATAAATATGTAACATTGCGAATTACACATATGTAGCCCTATGTAACCCTACGATACTGTTAGTGCATTATTTGTGGATTTACCTTGCGAACGAATACGCTTACTGAATCGTACACGGTGAACAAGACACGAAGATGCCTCCGTCACATGACTTGTATGCGAAAGAGAGGATCTTTCGTATGCTACAGAAGTTTAGTATAAATAGGATCTTTGTGTTCTTCATTATAAGTTTGAATCTCAGAGTGTTGAGAGCGTATTCGTGAATTTTGTGCTTAAATATTATTATTATGTATACTCCTTCGGTATGTGATTGTAATCATTTCAGCACATTGAGTTTATATATGTGTTTATATTCACGAATTATACAAACTTCCGTCTGATCTTCATTCGAGGTAAGATTATCGATCCGGAACCAGTTTTAGCAGGTACATATAGGAAAATGCATCTAGAAAAATGACGAATATCATTTCAAAAGTTTGAATTAGTAGTTTAAAGTAGGAGGGAGTGTACGTTTGACTTTTTTAATATAAAAAGTATGAAAAAGATGACGTGGTGTGTAAATTTAGAAACCTTGTTATAACATTTGCTAGTGACATGCAACTTTGTTAGTCACATATTTAACATGAGTTGCCGCACCAAGAAAGGCGAAATCGTAGTCTACAATTACCATCTATGGAGCAAAACAGAGAGAGAAGAAAGTAAATGAGTTTAGAGTGGCTTCAAGAAGATGAAATTTTAATTAGTCATTTTATGGTAGATGATTTTTATCACATTTCCTACGCAGACACATATCGTGTTCGTTTGTTATGTAGTAGTTTTATTAACTGGGTTGCCTATGTAGCATTTTGTTTGCTATATGTGTAACACTTACTAGTTTGTTTATTTGTTGATCTGATTGTGTACTGTGATTAAAAATAAACTAGTAGATACATACATAACACATCCTCTTACAGGTAGTGAAAGATTTATTTAATGTAGAAATGTACTATGATTTAAGAATGATTTTTTATGATCTAATGTGATGTTACATATGTAATGATTATGAACGATTTACTGTAGGATTTAATGTAACACTTTCTACTTATAAGTAACACTTACATATTGCGTCCTTTTGTTATGAATAAATTTAATTAAGTGAGTTGCACATGAAACATTTTGCTAACACTTAGTTTTGGGCGGAGCTGCTCATTCCAGTTTTTTCTCCGGTTCCGGTCAACAAAAGTCAAAACCGGATAGAGAGGAACCGATTCCGGTTCCTAACCGGTTTGTTGGTTGGTTTTGACCGGTTCTTAACCGGTTTTGGTCGGTTTTTGGTGGAACTGGTTTTGGAAAACCCGGTTCCGGTTCCGGAACCAGCATGGAACCGCCAGTTTAACTCCTCTAGTTTTGGGTTTGCCATTCTGATCATGTAGGTAGCATTGTATTACACATGTACCTTTCTAATGACATAAGTATACGTGACACTGAAAAATTTTAGTTGTTATGCTATATGATTTTTATCACATAAAAACATGACTTTGTAGTTACATATATCAAATTTTTGTACTTACATATATATTCAATGTGAACAAGCCAACATACCAAGCCATGAGTAAACATCGAGCCAAGCCAACTCAAGCTCAGCTCGATTCCCAAACAAGTCAATTACATAACAAGCCAAACAAACGAGCTTCTTTTGATCTGGCTTTGAAAAACGACATGAGTTTCAAGACTACAGTTGATAGAACCAAAACCAGCTTCCCAAAGGATATATCAAACCCTAAAACAAGAATCCAAATTGAATCTCATAAACACAAGAACAAATCAATGCAAACAAGAACATGTATTTAAATAGCATAGCATACCATAACATATCATACGTTACATGATCCGACTCGCTGATAAAAAGCTACATTTTTGTACAGTCACAAAACTACTTCCTTTACATCACATCACTCTCATAAATTATACTGCCTCTGCATCACATCACATCAGGTGATTCTTTCTTCTTAAAACAGAAGTAACTCTATTATGTATGTAATAATAATACTAATAATAATAATAATAAACCTTTAAACGCTACACAATGTACAGTTTTTCAAGTACAACCAACCAACTTTATTTGCAACTAGGAGATCAAGACAGACAGAGAGGGTGAAAATGGTGGCTCAAAATAGTCTTTCTTTGTTAGCTGTACATCTTGCCACCTCATCATCCTATGCAACATGTGCTGACTGTGCAGCAATTCTCCTTTCTGCAATTATTATATAAAAATAAATAAAATAGTTACACAAATTCAAGCTTAAAAAATTATCACTATTAAGAGCGTCATTTAGGACCTTAAAATTTATCATGAAAAAAAAAAAAAAAAAAAAAAACTTTTGGAATCAGAGAATTATCTTGAAAATAAGTACAAATCATGTAAAATTAAGAGGTAAAGGGAGAATTATCTTGAAAATAAGTACAAATCATGGAAAATTAAGAGGTAAAGGGAGAATTATCTTGAAAATAAGTACAAATCATGGAGAATTATTTTGGAACTTATAGCATCAAGAAGTGAAATTTTCAAATTCCAAGTGACGACTTACAATTATTACCAAAATGCCCACCAAAGGGGTTGTAACATAGTAGTATCACAGTGTGTGTATAATGGCATTACTATTTTAAAAAGGAGCATGAAAAATGTTTAGATATGTTAATGATGTTGGTAATTAGATACTTAACAAAAAGAAGCTTCTAGAACTATGTGAAAAGGTGCATGAAAAAATTAAAATGAAAAGGAGAATATGTACCTCCAGCAGCAACAAGTTTCTCTACACGAGTGACGATATGTTTCCCGTATGTGTATTTCTTAAGTGCATTTAAGTGAACCTTAATGCGGGTCAGTATGTGCTCGCGTTCTTGATCGCTACAAGTTTCAAGTACTTTTTGCACCACATAATTTGCAAACTGATCTTTCATCATTGCCTAATATAACCAAACAAAATGTTAAAATACTAATTAAAAAACTAAAAAATATATATTTATGAAAATTTATTTGTATGAATATGGAGTAAAGAAACCTGAAGAGGCTCGTTTTCATCAGTTGTACCAAGCATCTCGTTCACAAGAAGCTGGCGTTCGCTCGCATCACCAAAAGTCAAACATTTTTCAACCACATTTGATGCAAATTTCTGTTGACTCATTTGAACAATCTTTCCGGCTAACTCATGAATTATTATTGAACGCTCGTGTGGTTTTCCATGTTCCAATACATGCTGCTCCAACAAAATTTAACCAAAAGTTAACATTTACGCATAAAAATAAATAAATAAATATATCTAACTTTAAAAAAATGATTCCAAATAATGCAACATGGCAACACTGTGACTTTTGAATTTTTAAAATTTTTACTTTAACTTAATTTATAAATTTAAATTAAATTTCAAAATCATTTAAATTTGTTATTATATAATTATATATTTAAAAGAGTAAACTGCACTTTTTATCCTTGAGGTTTGCAATATTTAATAGTTTCAGTCCACCTTTAGCAGAAATCAACCCTAAAGTTTAATTACCACACCAAACCATAATTTATAGTCATAAAAGTGTAAAACATTTATTTATTTTAAGTGTTCAAGACACAGTAACTTAATATATATATCTAATGATTCAATGATAAAATTTTAAGGGTTGTTTATGTAACCTCGTGTAATACACTGGTTGTAAGCTAGTAAATAAATAAACTGGTTACAAACCTGAACAACATAATTTCCATATTGATCTTGTGCAAGCATGCTTACACAAGCAAGGATTTCATCCATAACCTTGCTTTGAGTGTTTGGATCCTCACAATGTTCAAGCACCCTCTGAAAAATAATAGAATGTAAAATAATTATTTTAATTTGTGTAGTTTGAAAAAATATTAATATATTTTACTTAGGTAAGTTTATGATTTACCTGTATGACGCGACAACCATATGGGTGGGTTGAAAGGGTCACAACTTGATCAAAGAAAGTTATGATGATGAATTGAATATGTTCTTCAGGAACACATTCAATACACTTTTGAATAACATGGTTACCGTTTTGATCGCGTACACATCGCATGATATGACCATCAAGTTCTTCCACCATCTTGATCTTTTGGTCCAGATCAACAACTTCAATCGCCTAATAAATAATATAAGTTAGTTAGGACCCAATCACAATTTTTATAATTTTCCTCATATCATATATAAAAAATCAAATCTTGAAACTTAAGTGTTGATATACAAAACCTAGATAACTCGTATTATTTATTACCTTTTGGATAACTCGACACCCATACATTTGCAGACTAAGTGTCAGAACATTGCCCAACAACTTTCCCGCCAGTTCTCTTCGCTGAGCTGGCATTCCATGCTCAAAAAACTGGGAAAAAAAAACATAATTTTTAATTAAAAATCATCAAAGTTGCAAAAATGACTGCTAATTTATATAATTAACAACACCTTCTGAATCACATAATTTCCAAATACATCAGTCATCAAAGTAAGAGCTTGAGGAAAAATCTCCTGAAAAACCATGTTTTTATCCTCTGTAGTTGCAGTTTCAAGTTTTTGCTGAATGAAACGGCTACCATACTGGTCCGCACTGATAATAAAAAAAAAATATTTATCAATAAATTAGAACAAAAAAAAACAAATGATAACTATTTCAAACCATTAGTTTTGACTGAGTTATTTAATTTGAGTGTTGTTTTATCTACATATTTCAAAATGGGTCGAACCAAATATTAGCTAAAAGGCGAATGAGTCAAATGAGTCAAACAAATTAAAAATCTCAAAAAAGTTTATTTCTTATGCATACCTTATATTAATCATTTTAGTTTAAAGATTCATATTACTAATGTAACAATGTTGTTTTGTAATCATAATAAGCATCTTTTTTTTGTACCAACAATATTATATTTATAACCACTTACCTAAACTCAACAACATGACCATTGATTTCAGAAAGCTCAAAACTTTTAGTTTTATTGCTCTTAAACTCCTCAAGCAAAGACGATGCAAAACCGTTATCTCCACCATCTAAATTCCAATGGCCCATTACGCCACTACCACCGCCTAAATTTCTCATTTGTGGAGAAAATCGAGTGTTGAGTTCACCGAGTCTAATTGGGCTACCGGGCCCCCTAGGAGAGTTGGGAATTGGGCTTGCTAATGGGCTTCCGGGATACGACAACCCAACTCCAAATGCATGATTCCCGTAATACCCATGATGATGTGGACTACCAGACGCGCCTACATATTGTACACCGCCATAATGCGACTTTTGTGGTGACAATAAAGTTCCAAGATATGCTTTTTGAAGCAATTCGTTGTATGAATTTCCTAAATAGTTGTTTCGATCAATAGTCGGGTCGTTTAGGGCGGCAAGTTGGGCGGCGGTGGCGGCGGCATACTCGGTTGACCTTAAATATTGGAGATACACGGGGTCCATAAAAGACGCGTTTCCCGTCATTTGGTTTCCAATTCTGCTCATGTTCGGTGATTCCAACCCGAATCTTGTTTCCATTCCCGGGTACGCCATGGCGGAAGCCGCGGCGGCGGTTTCAAAAAGTGGCGGGAGATTCACGTTCCCGTGTTGACCCGACATCATTTGCGGTGAACCAACAGAATACCCGATCGAACCATTGTAATGCGATTGCAAGTTACTTGAAGATCCGTCAAAATACAAACTATTCTTATTGTTTTTCGGACCGCGTTGCATGTTAAGAAGATACGCATTGTGTTCATCAGCATTTTGGTCAAACTGGATCAGATTTGACTCTTCACCCATAATCCCGTTTGATAAAGTCATACCAGAAAGCGCGGTAACCAAATCAGCAGGCTCTCGGGGTTGAGAAGTGGGCCCGTTAAACAAACTTGGGCTGCTTGGGTTGCGCCTATCTGAGAGGTTGACCCGATTACCGCCAATTGGGGTTGGAATTGGGCTTGGGACCCGCGCAATGTGTTGCGGGTCAGGAGTCGTGCTTCTTGATAAAGATGCACCTAAAGCTGCAGCATAAGAGTATGATGTTGGTGGACCTTTTGAACCGTGTGGTTGTGCCAGCTCAGCATCGGTTTCATCGTTGATTTCAAAAGCGGTTCGGCTAGCCGGTCGAGATGGATGTCCGGAAGGTGGCGTTGAACGAGTCAGATCATCCTGCAAAAACAGTTACATTAATTTTTCGCCCTATTTGATATTATAATAAAAATTACAAATTTGAATACAAAGAAACAAAAAACTTGTCATTTTGATTACCTTAATATTATCTTAATTCTTAACTCTTAAGTACCCTAATACAAGATGCATTCATCAAGAAAACAGTATAACTGAAGTTTCAAAATTTTACTACCTAAACAGTGTAACAAAGTTCAATACAATGAAAAAGAACACTTGAATTTTAGATTTTTGTCAATAAAATGAACCAATGAGACCAAAAAATATATGTTTCCGTTGTTCATTCAATAAGCTCAACATAGACAATGAATATAACCTTAAATGTTAGATTTTTGTCAAAAAAAAAAAAAAAAACAATGGGACGAAAAAATATATGTTTGCATTGTTAGTTCAATAACCTCAAGTCCTCGACAAAGAAACTGTGAATTAGCTACAACTTACACTAATTGCATTAATAATTATAATCACAAGGTCGAAAAGGCACCATAATCATCATTACATATTTACATGGCATTTGAACATGAGCAAAACACAGAATTAAACTTCATGTTATACTAAAAAACAAGATTAAAGATCACCTGAAAGATTTCAGCAAGACTCTTCTGTTTGCTACCTAATCCTAAATCAGGCAAACCGATTAATCCATCACCACCCCATTCTGCAGACATCTTAATTTTTTCAGCCTCCAAATTCTCATTTTCCTGTTTCTTTGCGTTAAAACCAGGCGGTTTAGAGAAAAGTGACACCGCACCACCACCGCCAGAACCAGAACCGCCACCTCCACCTCCACCACCATCAACCCTATTCATCTTCCTCCTATCACCAATCCCACCCAACCCCGACCCTCCACCGCCTTGCAACCGCTGCGTGAACCGCCAATCCTCTTTGGACAAAACCGGTGGCGGCAACCTAGGGTTCAGATTCACGTTTGAATAATAATAAGATATGTAATCAGGGTCAGACCTAAGTTCATCTTCAGACATAAAACCATTTCCACCAGCAAATTCAGAGAAAGCTAAACCACTGGTTTGACCATGGTTACTGTTAAACAAACCACCAACTGCACTTAATGAACCCTCAACCGTAGGCGGTGCAGACCCGCTTCTATACATATTTAACTCTTTTTCGCGATCATCAGCTTCGCGACGTTGTTCACGGAGCATTAATCCTATTTCTTTTTCTAAATCATCCCCAAATGAACCCTCACCACCACCGCTAATCATAGGTCTTCTATCCAATTCAGATAACATCGTTTCGAGTATGAAATTATGCAAGTTGTATCACGAAATGAAAAACAAAAGGATTACACAACGAAATTTGTCATCTTACGCGATAAACCCTAATCGTTGATCACTCAGCAACTCAATCGCTAAAACCCCTATGTATAAAGCTGAAAGCAACAAACTTTAATTTAATATAATTTAACCACCAAAGAGGGTTTGAATCAGCTCTCAAAACCCATAAAGATCGGTACTTTGATCAACGTAACCCGCAAAACAAGCTCGAATCTTTAATAGTCTGAAGAATAATTTTCTAGATGATCAGACAACGTAGACAAAAGAAACACGAAAAGTAACAATTTTGGCAACGATTTTAACTGGTTTGCATTGGATTGCAAAATCAGCAAGATTTAACAAAAAGGTTGCCAGAAATCAAGAAACATGAGCTGAACGAACACAGATGATGATAATTATTAGTAAAACTGAGAGCAAGAATAAAAACAGATCGATCTGGCGGCGAATTGGTTCTTTGAAAGAACCCTTCTAGGGTTTTGTTTTCAACTACTTTCTGCTATGAAGAGATTGATTATATACAATAGCATGTGTGTATTATTTTTAGAATTTTTCTATAAAAGATTTTGTCCGGGTTCTAATTTATTTGAAGAAAGTGATAAATGATAAAAGGGATATAATTTTGTCAAGGTTTGATTGATGAAGTATAATTATATTATATTCTTTAATAAATGTGTAAGAGATATATTGTGCTTCTAATTTCAAATTGGTAAAATGGTAATGTAGTGATGAATTGTTTTTACATTTATATGAAGTAAAATAAAGCTTTGACAATTTAACGCATAATCTTGAGATATTCCTTTTCAAAAAAAGATTTTTGGGATCTTGAAATAAGAATATTACAAATATTTTTAATGCATAAATTGGTTTACTTTGAAATTATGTTATTATGATATTCAATTAATCGGCATCATTCGAATGTTAAATTCATAAATAACATATAATAGGCTGATGGAATATTGTAAAACACATAGAAAAAGTATTGTATGTATCTTAAGAATGTTGTATCTTTTGAACATAGTATAGTGTAGTGGATTAAGAAATATATTATCTTAGAATAACACAAAAAAGGAAAATTGAAAATTTCAAACTCCACTAGAATCGTAATGGTTGTTCCTAAAGTAGAGCGTTGGAAGAAAAAAACATGTTTAAGTTTTTATAATTAGTATAATAACTGGTATGATAAATAGATTTGTAAAAATGAGCGACCAAACAAACCTTTTGGCAACGTAATCATTTTTCATTTTTACTTTGTCAATCTAGTGCTACGTCATAACTCATAAGGGAGGTGGGAGCGTTCATTCTACTTGTGCGACGACACCGTCGCAACCATTGCATGTAGAGTGCGGGTTAGGCGGTTGAACGGCATTTTGAGTGGGGACCCAAACCCCAACAACTATCCACAATTTAAAAAAAATATTCTCATCCTATAAATATACCACCTATTCAATCTTTTAAAAAAACAAAATATAATCCCTTACACAAAAAAATCTACTTGTTTCCAATGGATCCCACAAAACAAATATGAGGTGGTGCACCAAAAAAATACGTAAGAGGCCGAAGGGCTGGTACTTCGTCATCAAACGCTTATGTTTCAAAAATGGTACGACAAACGTTTTACTCGTCCCCCCTCCCCGGTCCTTATGTGTACTCATTTCTAGATGAACTCGCATTCGACACTTTTTTCGCTCGCTATGACAACATAGCACGATTGGATGGTATACCCATCCTAACCAACAATTCTCATTTTTTAGAATGGAGCCGATGTGGATGATGAAGACTTTGTGCCGTAGACTCAAACCGAAGAGAACATCAACGAGGAACAATTAGAAAACATACATGTTGGGGAAGATGACGAAGAAGAAGTCGAAAAGACACCCGCTGGAGGTCGGGTAACAAAATGTTCCAAGGGCGAGTCTAACGTACGGTATGGACATCATCTCAAGAGGATAATTTGTATAAAGATTGAGTGCATATTCCGGTTGAACAAAAAATGGGAATCTACAATCAAGAGATGGATTTTGGAAACGAGTTCTTAATCATTATAAGAAATTCGAAATTCGAAGTGACTGTCTTTGAACACTAAAATGGGTCACTCAAACGCCATATATATTAATGCGGTATTTGATATTTTATTTTTCTTTAACTAATTATTATTGATTTATATGCAAAGTGTTTAATTTATATAGAAACGCCAAAAGCGTAGTGGGTTCTGAAGAAGGTTGTGAGTGATTAACAAAATAAGTTCAAGACCCCTTTCGATTATGTCCAGACATGGGATGTTGTTAAAGATAAAGAGAATGGAAAGAACAACCAATGTTTGGACAATCTTCAAGTGAATCGTCCAAAAAAGAAAGTTATCGGACTACGAGCATGTCGATTCTACAAATGACAACTCACAAAAAGAATATTATCCCGACGTCAACGAAGACGCAACACCACCGTGACCTTTTTGTAGGGGAAAAGGTAACGCTAAGGAGAGTTCAAGCCATGGTTCGTGGGTCGACACGTTTGAGACGTACACAACAAATAAAGAAGAACTTATACGGCAAGCCATAGAGTCGAAGAAGAAAAAAGACGAAGAGAGTGTGAGATTGGTGGAGGTTTAACGTCAAATTATTTTAGAGGAACAATTTAATCGAGATTTAATAGCCATTATAGCTCAACCACCCTAACACCTCTTAATATTCCACTCTCATGTTTCATCAGGCAAACGAAATCTTATGAGAAACACTGAAAGTGCATTGAGAGGTGATGAAAAAGAATTTAAATGCTGTGAAAACACCAATATGAAAGAATTGTGTTATGTTCATCTTTCATTTATATTTTTTATTCTTTTTTAATAATAAATTTAACATAAGAATTTTAAAAATAAATAAAATTATTATTTTTGAAATTATTACCTTTTAATAATGGGAGAATTACATATATCCCTCTATTTTGAAACCTAATTACATATATACCCAATCCAAAACTTAGATTACATATTTCCCCAATCCATGTTATAGCTCAAAAACTTAAATTACATATATCCCCTCAAAATGAGTATATATATGAGTTTTTATGTTTTTAAGGGGATATATGTAATTAAAATTTTAGGTTGGGTATATACGTAATTAATGAAGTTTATAAGGGGATATATGTAATTGCCCCTTTAATAATGACATTAGAGTGATCAAACTTAGGGTTTTCAAATTTTAGTAGGGAACTCTGAGAAAAACTCGTGGGCCCGTGGCTTGCTCTAGATAAGATTTGAATTTATAGTTAATTACTTATAATACAAATATAAGATTGATATGAGTTAAAAAAATATTTTTATTCGAGTATGAATTCTCGAATTGTGTTGATATGTTCCACCAAATCTATTTATAGGATGTCATACGTTTCTCAATTACATGTCTTTGAATATATTTTTTTAAGTCGTCAACTTTTAGTAAGGCCCTTTTTTGGTTGCCATGCTCGTGTCAGGATGATTCACTACGTGTCAGACGTTTTACTATGTCATTTATGGAACCAACAACACAAAAGAATGCATGTCAAATACACAGATCTTGTGACGCCACTGATTCTGAAAATTTCGTTAGCTATGTACGATCACCTCATATGATTTTACATATCATGTGTTAGGGCAATTTATTCACCCCCAACGCATGTAATAAATGCTATCAAACAAGTTATGTCTCATAAGTGCACCTTCACGGCTTCACTATCGCTTATTCGAGCTCTTCTTGTTATCAAAAGCGAACCATCATCGTTTTAAATTCTAGTTGCAACTACGATTGGTACATTGAAAACTGCTTCGATCGTTCGCGATCATGTCTAAGTGTTTGTTCAGAGCTTCATATCTAGTTTAAGCATTTGTTTCACTCCCACTAAAATTTAGTCTGTTTTTATTAACAATGATAACATATTTGATGATCAGGAACACATATGTAAACATGAGGATGAATAATTGAATATTAGACATGATCTATGGAAATGATGATCGTCTGATGAAAAAATTTCGTCATCATCAGTTAAGATTTTATTGAAAACTAAATAAAATATGGAACAATAAACAGTAAGAGGATTCATTCGAAAAAAGGTAGCTTTAAAACTGCCTTTTCTCCAAGTTCATTCTATTTAATTTCAAAAACATAATTCATTCGTAAATGTATCTTTATAACTGCCTTTTCTCCAAGTTCATTCTATTTAACTTCAAATGTAGAAATTGCTTTATAAAATAAAAATAAAAACAAAAATTGGTTTACTTTTCAGAAAGTAGAACTGAGCAGAAATACATGACGTTTAATATTAGGTTGTTTATGATGCTAACAAAATAATTACAACTTTTAACAATGAAGTTTAAACAGTTAAATCAAACAACCCGCAGGTAAAAACCGTTTCAAAAGCCTAAACTTAAGATTGACTGATTTCAAACCCTCAAGTCAAACCCGCCTATATAGTATCATCGAAGCTTCAAAAGTCAAAACCAAGAAATCAATGAACGCATTGACAATGACCATGAGATCCCAAAGAAAAAGATTCTATTAGATATCTTTGGTACATCCAATTTGAATAGTTGTTAAAACATCAAAGCGATTCGTAAAAGTAAACAGATTAGGAATGTACCTAATAATCGTTCGCAATCATGTAGCAACAACTCTTCTGAGTTTATATAATTTCAGTTGATCAACAGTATAACCGCAAATTACACAACACTTCATCTCCCTTTTTCCTGGAAAATTTCTAATGCAGATCTTCTATTTAACCGACTTTCTCAAACTTCCTGTATTTGAGAGTATAATCACATGCAGTACCTAACAACAAGTCAACAATCACAGAAAACAAAAAAAGGTCAACAGTTTGTTAACACCAACAGATATCATCTTGCAAAAATCTTAATATATGATCCACCAAGACATGAACTTGTTGTTTGACGTGCTAAAGTTTTTTGTGTTTTTGATAACCAACACAGGCATCAACAAAGAATATTTGAGAAATCAACACAAATACAAATGCATTTACTCTGCACAACAGATTACTTACAAAAGTGTTGAAGATATGAAATCAAATAGTGCAGTCTTTGATGATGAAGCTTAATTTAATTAAAATAAATTAATGCATACTCAACACCTCAATGCTCAATAGAAAATGTTATACTGTTGAAAAGAAAACAAATCAAGGTAGAGATAGTCAGGTTTCTTCTATAGCTATTATGACACTTGAGAGTTGAGTCTAGACAAACAATACTCAAAGATTGAATTAATTATCATACAAAGATTTCATTTGTCAAGTGTCAAAAGTAATAGCGGTCTACAAACTTAATTTTATAAAAATTATCAATCAGTAAAAATATCCTACTGCATAGTTTGTTTGTATCAATCAGTATAGATAAAAAAGGGAAGCTCATTAACTTGATTTTTCTTAAAGCACACAAAGACAACTATAATCTCACCTCTGTTACTTGGATAATCATCTCAGATGGAACAAAATTCCTACTTACGGTTAGTAGTCACATGGTGTTGATAAGATGAACCTGAAGCAAAATTGTTTCCAGACCAGTCTTGTGGTTGCATCATCATATTATATGGATGAGAATGATACTCGAACCTATGATGATAAGCACCACCACCGCCGCCGCCGCCGCCGCCGGAACTAGGCACTGTCTGTGGCGGTGGATAGGGCATGGGGACCATATGCGGTGGATAGTGAATGGGAATCGGAACCTGAACCGGATCCGGATTCGGATCCGGAGCATGTCGGTTTTCATTTCCACTCCCACCACCGGAATCGTGCAAACTCTTCGAAACCGGAGTTGAACCAAACAGGTGATCTGTAGGCGATGGGCCATCGGTTTCGAATCCCTGCATCCTCTTAACATAAAGCCTGTATTTCTGCAGATGGCTGGCGACGTTCTCTCTGGTTAATCCTTCAACGTTCATCAATTGCATAATCGTTTTAGGAACAGCGTTTTTCACGCCTAAATGCGCAATAACCTCAACAAACCGCTTGTGCAGCTGCGGCGTCCAAACCAATCGAATCCGTTTCGACGTCTTCATCGAATCGTCATCCTCTTCAACTCTCCGTAATTTCCTCTCCGGCGAACCTTCTCCGGTCAGATCGACGGTCTCCTCACCTTCTACAACCACCTCGTCTTCTCTATCATCACTAACCGATCTAAAATCATTAATTTTACCCTTCAGATGTTGCGACTGCGTTCTGAGACTCGACAGTGTGTCACGAGCAGCACGATCGACGTCAATCGTACTCCGGTAAGGCTCCGGCGTGATGCTGAAAGCCGAGGCCAGCTCCGGAGATATCAGAAACTGAGACAGCGGTGGCAAATCAGCGACGTTCGGCAACC
This sequence comes from Stevia rebaudiana, assembly GCA_009936405.2. Lineage (NCBI taxonomy): Eukaryota > Viridiplantae > Streptophyta > Magnoliopsida > Asterales > Asteraceae > Stevia > Stevia rebaudiana. The sequence continues at coordinate 5,045,949 of WOUH02000036.1, forward strand.
CGGCTTCCCACTCCGCAACTCGGCAGTCGTCGTTCCCGCCGGTGGCATCGTAGTCGGTTATTTTGACTTCCGATGACATAACTGATTCTAACGAATCAAACGGCCGGATTCAAATTGTTCGATGAAATTGAAAAAATTTCCGATGAGAAAGAATCAGGTGACCGGTGACGTGTGATTGATAGAGACGATAGCAGATATAGCTAAGGGAGGATGGGCCAAAAAGGGTAAAGTGCAAGGGGAAAGAGCATATCTGGCTTCCAAGCTAGAAGTATCTAGATGCCAGCGTGGACATTTTAGATATTTTGATCATGGTATAAAATTGGCCAACGATACATCAATATCTAAAAAATCTCTTATATTTAATTTTTATATAGTTAATTACACGTATAATTTAGGTGGTTTTTATATTTCATGTGTAATTCTTAGGCTTTTAAAACTACAGAGGTGTAATCTGAGTTTTTAAAACTTGTTACATATACGGTCTCAGACAATAAAGATGTAACTTTTTGTGTTAAGTGATTGTTAATATATAAAATTACTCATGTTAAACAAAATAAATGAAAATAAAAATTACTCACCCACCCCCATTGTCACTCTCATACCATCACCGCTACAAACACACTCTCGCCAACTACCACAATTTCACTACATCAACAACCTCTGCCAATCATCTATTACTGCAACCTTCCCCTTAGCTGACAACCTCTTTCTCCATCTTCCACTACCCTCACCAAATCAAGAACCACATCCACCATGCAATCCCACCACATCACACTTGTAGATTGTCATGTAAATCATACATACTAAGGTGACACTGGTCAAACTTTACTGATTAAATCTTGAAATTGGTAGCTTGATGTGTCGACTTATTCATTATAATAAACTGACAATTTCTTAGCTGTTATATATTGAAATTAGTAGCTTAATGGAATCTCCGATATGATGTACGACTTCTAGGTCGTGACAGTGATGGGGGTTGGTTTATCAAGTCATGGGCGGCGACGGCGATGTAACATGCCATGTGTGGTGGTGTACCAGGTCCTAGTTTCCTTTTCAAGGGAATACAACATTGAGGTGGGAGGTAGAAAAGGAGGAAAACGATGATAGTTAGAGGTGAGGGTCTTGTCAGGTCAAAGAAGAAAAGGGTGGTTATGGTGTTGGTGTAGCAGGTGATGGTTGTTGTTGTTGTTGGTGGTGGTTGTGTGGAGACGGACCAGAAGAGGTGAGATAATAAAGATGTGATTGAATCTAAAATGATTGTGGGTAAAGGTGGATCCCACTTATTTGTTTAACGCTTTTTATAAATGTGTTTTAAATATGTAATATATATTTTTTTAATAATAAAGGACATTTTAGACATTTCACATACGCTTAACAAAAACATTAAGTGAACTTCAAAATTGATCAGGTACTCTTCTGCTAGAACTAAGGGTAGACTCCAATGCAACAATAGATATTGAAATAATAAAAAAGTATATAGCCATCCCCGCAAGCATATTAACTTTTTAAAAAGACAACACATCCATTTCTGACTTCATATCAAATTATTCAACTCTTGACTCTTTAGTAAATTTAACAGAAAATGAAAATCTAATTTGTAAGCCCTTGGATGAATTGAAAGTCATCTATGACTTTCAGATCAAACGAATTTGATGGTTCACTTCAAATTCTTCGATCGGATAAAACCCAGTTGCAAATTATGAATAACAAGTATGAATTTTAAGAGTGGTTTTATGAACCAGAGAGTTTTTGTCGATGATCAGGGTCTTAACCCTAACTCGCAGAAAAATGCCCAAGGTATCACGACCTCAGCCAGGGGCTCTGGTCCTTGGAACCTGCTACCGGGGGCTGTCGCCTCCGAACCCACGCAGTAGACACAATAAACTCAAACAAGTGTGCATCCCGCACTCGGCTTATTTAATATTATGTCTTATTCGATAAAACAAGTTAATCACAATTAAACCAAAATGTCTAACAGACGCCTTCAAATAAAATTTCCATTCTGTTTATTTGTTGAAGGTATAATCTTTACTCTGAAATTGATCAAAATCTTAAAAATAAAAAAATTTAGAAGTTAGTAAATCAACCATCAAAAGGCAACACATAAAAAATATAAAAACAAACAAATAAATTACCTTAAGTCTTGAATTAACTCCACGGACACATGTTAACATGACTAGTTGCAATATTTGAAGTTGTAGAAACACCATCACCCACATTCAACACAACATATTCATTGAAAATAGAATGCAAAAACTGATCAACATCTTGCAATTTAATACTATTATCTTCATTAACTTGTGAATAACTCCAGTCAATAAAATGCAATTTGTATCTAGGATAAAATATTTTGAAAATTTGCCATCATCAACTCTCCAATTTTTATCATATACTTGTTTTTTTGAGCTCTTACTTTTATACAAAATCAAATTAAGCCACAAAAATGTTTAGATGGTACAAATTTGATGTAGGATAGTTGGTACCGGAAAAACATTAGTCACATCATTAAAACTCTAAGAAAACTATTAATCCTTTTAATGGTGTCCCACTCAGATGCATTTCGATAGTTATTTTAATTGGAATCACTCAATTCTAAAGGGCAAAAGGTTTCACTCAATTTTAATTGGAATCACTCAATCGGTAATATATGATACTAGCAAGCATTGAATAGGTAGACTTCCATCTAATAGGAACGTCTTTTCTAACCTTTTTAGAATTTAAAGAAAGCAACTTAACACAATTCAAAAGGTTTTGCGTATCATGATTATTTTAGACTTTTTAAGAGAACCTCCAATATGTCCTTTTAATAAAGCTACAATTTACTTTTTTTTTTTGTTTTTTCATCATGCAGGAACAAATTGTCATCTTTAAATGCTCTTAATTTTAACCTAATATTTTAAAACTAGTGGACTGAGATTATTAAAATGTATGTCATTTTCTGTTAGGATAATGGATTAACCACCATAAAAATAACTATATCTAATACTATTTCATACAAAAGGCTAAGAATTCTGATAAATAAATAAAGTCATCAAAGTGAATAGAATTTTAATAAGTTGCGTAAAATTGAAATCAGCGTAAAGAACTTATGTTTAGGTACCAAATAATTTTAAACTCTGCGTTGTACTCTTTAGTACTTAATTTGAATAGAGTATTTTATCTCTCATAATTATATGTTTAACCTAGTACGTAGTGAACTACTAAACGGTCATTGTTAGAATTATTTTAGGATATCATTAACTTGGGCATTAAGTTTTGTTACTTATAAATAGAGAGTTTAATCTATATAATTTGTAAGTCTTTTAATTTAATAAAATCAAGGAACCGTGAAGGTGTTTCAAAAATAGTCGTGTTTTATATTTGATTACTGGTTGAGAGGGGCTAGCTGCACTGTCAATATCGTGTTTGATATTCCATATCTAACACAATTTGTTTAACAACATTTTTAGGTAGATCAAGAAGTCATACTTTCTGCATATATCATTGAAACTGAGTGTAACGTGAATGGTTTGAGGGGATATAGAGATGGGTGTGTTGTTAACCATTGCAGTGACTGTGACAACATCAATTGTGGGTGCATCCATGAATTCTTCAACGTGAGTTTTAACATTAATAGTGGGGTTTAACATTGATTTTGTAGTTGAATAGAAGTTGATCAAGTCATGCATGCTATTAGACATTGCTATCAAGTTTATCAAGGCATGCGATGGGTTCGATCTGCTGATCACTAAACGCGACACTAATTTTGGTTTCAACTAACGTTTTAAAATTGGTTTTCTGATCATACCTGATTGAGCTTAAAATGGTTCAACCGGTTGAATCGGGTTTACCGGACGGTTCAACCGGCATGAATAGTTAATCATGCGATTCCATAAACTCCAACTCCAAGGTAAAAGTAATCCAAAAGTACATAATTTCTTTAAAAAAAAATTCAAAATTTAATCCATAATTGAAAATATAACGCAAAAACCAAAGCAAAAGTATTAAAATTTCAAACAAAGTTTAAATAAAGGTTTATGATAGGTTTATGACACTGAAGTGTAAAATACGTTAATTAATGATTGCTTAAAAGATGAAAGTGCATTCTCATCGTCATTCTCATCAACATGAGCATAACTATTTTCATTTATGCAATATTACATAAGAAGTTTTAGTTACGACTTACGACTAATCATAATATACAAAAATTGCGTGAATGATTAGTGATTGGAGATTATTGATCGGCGATGATTCGATTGGTGGGGAATAATCGACGATTGGAGAATAGTGTTCGTCGCACTACGAAGCCAAGTAGGTTAAAAGTTAAAATCGTGTTTAGAATTTTTCACATTGGGCTCTTATACTCGTTTCTTTACCCTTGGCATGAAGCCGAAAAAACCAGTTAAACCTGCGGTACGACCAAAAAATCAAACCCCTACAAACCGGCCTAACCATATCGGATTTTGTAGCCGTAAGCGGTTGAACCGGCCGGTTCAAACCATTTTTTAAAACATTGGTTTCAACAAGACAATTAAGGGAGCGGTTAATATTCTTGAGATCTTTATCAACCAAACCTAACCTAACCTAACCTAACCATATATCTAACTCAATGATCTAATTATTATAAATATATGTGTAAAACTAGTCTAAGTCGTAATATCTTATTGATACTTTCACTTGTATATACTGAAATGGAATATTTTAGAAACAAGTAATTAAAGTACGTGACACTTACAATATTATTTGTATATATCATTTAACCAAATTATCCTTAATTAAAATAGGATATTTTTAGCAATTAATGCCACGACAAGATATTAAACATCCAAAAGAAGGCAAAGACGACATTGGAATCGTCGATTTAAAGGCACGAAAACTAGCGAATTAAAATAAATAAAAAATAATTGCAGATATAATATGTTAGTTGATGAATAAAAACAAGGTGAAGTGTCCAACATGAACAAATAATGAATCCAAAAAACAAACCCTAAACAACAAGAACGGTTGCTTGTTTAGTTGTTTGTTTACCAAAACAAATGATGCAGAAAAGTTAAAGGAAATTTAATACCAAGTCAACTTCAATAAACATATACCAGTCTGAAGATCAATTTGAATCAGTCAAAAGAATTTTCTGGTGGTGGTAGTCTTGTTTTCCGACGAAGATTCCGGCGGTGGTTCAACATGTCCCAACCTCAATTCAAGGTCTACACCCCCTTCCGGCGCTGACGTGTCACCACCAGGGTGATGAATGTTTCTTTGAACCACGGTGTCATGTTCAAAAAGAGGGAGTTGTTTTCCCTGATGAGAGATTGAGAAAGGATTAGGGTTCAGTCGTGAACTGGTTGTAGATGGTGGTTCCGCGACTGTTATATTCGCCGGAGCTGCGGCGGCGGTGGTGGTGGTGGCGGAGTGTTTGAACTTGGTTTTGTCTTTACGGTGGATGTTCATGTGGCCACCAAGTGCTTGTGCATTAGTGAAGCCTCTTTTGCAGAAATTGCATTCGTATGATCTTGGTACGTGAGTTGTCGGTTGTTGTTGTTGTTGTTCGGTGGCGGCGGAAGGTGGTTTTGCATCGTCGGAGGTTTCAGAAGGCGGTTGTTCGGGTTCCATTGACGAGGAGAAAGATTTAAAGTGGTCAAAATGGTGGATAAAAAGGTGGTGAGTATATAATATTGTAAGATAACGGCCGGCATATCCGGCCGATTTTGATTACGTTACAAAAGTTCTGTCCTTTTTTTATTATTAAAAGTTAACTGTAGAGGTTTGATTTAGGTTGAGCTATCAAACCTGTGGAACCAACCCTTTAACCAACCGTTTTAATTGGTTCGTCTGACTTGTATGTTAGTATCGATTTGGTTCTCGGTTCACTAAGTAAGTCATAAACGGTTATGGTTTGGTTTCGGGTATTACCAGTTAAACCGATTTTTGGAAAAGAATGTATGTATAGTATGTGTTAGTGTTTGTTTGTTATGAGTGGGAGTGTGTATTTCATGGGTCGACCCGTGGAACAAACCCATTAAACCAGTTTGGTCCAACCTATATTTTAATTTCAATTCAGTTCACGGTTCATATATTTGTCATTTTACAATCTAGTTCTACTCCAGGTCGGTCCAGGTATGACAGGATAGTTTTTTTTTAATGACAAATTAATTTAGTACTCCTAAATACACCTTTATAAGGATTGAACCATTGACCTCTTTTCTAATATGCATAAGTCTCTATCAAGTGAGCTAGTCGTACATTGATATATGACCAAATAATCACCACTAATTAATCAATCCACTTACTTCACCACTTGTGAAGTTGTGCCTCTCAAGGCCTCAACAACCATTTTATTCGTATTTTGGATTGGATTGGTAGCTTAATCCGCTTTCGCTTAAGATACATATCATTCGGCTTTTATGGAGCCACGATTTACATGACATCAAATGCTACTATAATTCACTGTTTAATACCCTGCATCGGTTCGGATATTGAATATGTTGTGCTTGAAAATTCAAAGAGTACTTGTAGCTCGCGATTTTAATCTCTTATCTATAACTCAATTGATCGTCCTCTTGCTTTTACATTCTCACACTGTGGTTTGTCTATTCAGATTATCAGTTTCTCACACACCAGACTCTTCACCGCGTAATGTCAAGACTACAACTTTAATCACTATCCGCTGCTACATTGGTCTCTCATGAGTCATGAGTTGTGGCAGTTCCGACTGTGTCTTCGTTCTCATTCCGTCTTACATCATCTTACAATTCTTCTCATTAATTGTAAATCCTACATTACTACATACTCATTGTCATGCTAGTAGTATTTCTAAGTTTAAATAGTTATCAGCTTTACCATCTTTGACTTGCAGTACGTGTTCTTATACATCATCCATTGTTACACTTCATGATCATCTCTCACCACTTCTCGATAATTTTAATGATTCACATGGTTGTATCAAGTATCTCACTAAGATGTTTATTTTTTCAACATTTAAAACTTTTTGTTAAGAAACTTTTTCTAGCATCATCTAACATTCAAATATTAACATCTTGAATCAATATATAACAGATATACTTAACGCTGCACTCAAATCGGATTTAAATTCAACATCATAACCAAGGTGTGAAATTTTCAGAAAAATATAATCAAATTCATCACAATATGCAGATTTAAAAAAACACCATTATAGTACCAATAAAGTAGATATTACTCAACAAGAGTTTAATCATATGTCCTCTCTTAACAGCAAATCTCATAATCTAACAACACAAAAACAATTCTCCAAAACACAAAACAATCGTCCGACTTAATTATAAAAGACTAATTTGCCCTCGGGGCAGCCCATTCGACACTCAAAATAAGGTTATCATAACCATACCCATTAAGCTTAGCAATGGCTCTCTCACCATCTTCCCTCCTAACAAAATTAACAAACCCAAACCCGCGACTCATTCCCGTCTTCTGATCCATAGCAACATAAACACGCGATACACTACCAAACGGACGAAACAATTCCATCAAATCAGGCTCACGCGTGTCCTCCGAAAGATTATTAACCCGAACCGAGTTCTCATCATTCCTACGCCTCAGGTCAGTATTAAGAGTGAGTCTAGTCCCACCAGGTCGCATGGTGGGTGGGACATATGCACCACCTTTGGTTGCACCAGAAGCACCGGTGGCTGATGCATCGGTTGGGTTCGGGTTCTCGACAAAGGTTTCACTGGGTTGAGCCAGATCCTTGAAAGGACACTTTGAGGTCCAGTGGTCACCTTTTTTGCCACAAGTTCTGCAAACCATGAGAACCGCACCACCTTTTGACATTTGAGCCAGTGGGTCTCCAGATGCATTTGAGTCTTCAGCTTTTGTACCTGTTACAAGAGTAAATATTGTTCATATAAACTTGAAGCATTTTCTTGTAAGCAATTTTATCCAAATGTTAAATATTTATATTTTTTTATTATAAAAACAGAAAGAAAAAAGCCCCAAAAATCAAGAATTCAAGTCAAGAAAAAATGGTTAAATTCCAAACCGAAAAAGAAAAAATATGAAACATCACTAATTATATCAGTCAGAAGAAAAAAGGTGAAATGATGTTACAAAACATTCATCCATAACCAAATACTATATATTAAGCAACTCAAAATCCAGCTTCTAACACTGCATAAGTAAAGATCAGCTATGTATTGTTTCAAGTATCATAAGCATACTAATTACTATGAAAGTAAAAGTGAGAATCGGGAATCTGTTCTAGAATATTTCATCTATGTTCCCGTGTTTATTTGTTTTAGTAGTTTTAGGATTTCATCATGTCTTTAAACAGGTTTAGAGAAGTATAGGTAATGAAAAATAACTGGAACAAATATTCTCTCATTTTAATTTCTATTGGAGTGATTTCCTACTATAGAAAGCTAAACTAACTGAGGGATTAACATCTTGGATCGGTTGAATCGGTCTATAACACAGCATGAGGTCCCTAAATCTTATCCTTTTAAGACTCGAAACAACGATTAAATCATCAAAGATAATCAATTTAGATGAGCAAGCTTTCAACCAACCAAATCAGTAACTAAGATTAGAAAAACATGATAATCAGGTAATCAATTTCCTCTGATCTAAAATTATATGGGATTGTTGAATCAAAAGGTGCAAAATACACATCTAAACATATTATCAAATCGATCATGATGAACATACCTGGAGCCCTAGGTCGCTCAAAGATGATTTCCTCAGTGGAAACCATCGTAAGCCTTGCGCCGACATCCTCATGAACCGCATCGCCGAACTTGAGCCACGATCGTCTCTCAACGGCGCGCTTGCTGAGCCGAGCATTGGCGAGCTTACGGACGCGTGTGGTGGTGGTTATCTTAACCCGGTTACCTTCGTCGTTGAACTTGTATTCAATCACCTTCTTCAAACCATGTTCGTCGGGTCCAATAACCTGTTTGGGTGGCAATAAGAAATCATAATCGTTACCGTCGTCATCTTCTTCGAGTTCACCCCATCTGGGTTTGTTAGCAGGTGCGTTTCCGAGATTGTCTATCACCATGGCTGCGATTCAGATTGAGATTGAGATTGAGATTGAGACTGAGACTGAGAGAAGTTGCAAAAATATTTGGGGGTTTTGGATTGCTGCGGAAAACCTAGGGCTATAAAGCCTGTTAAGGAAAAACTCTACTTTTAGTCCTTTATGTTTGAGGCTAATTGCATATATACTTCACCGTTTGCAAAAACGGTACCTCAACTTCATGTTGTAAACCTTTTACGTCCTTTTCACTAAATGTTCTATGAATATTAAGATGACTTAAAAATAGAAAATAATAAGCAAACCCCTTTCTCTCTCTGACCTTACTCTCAATCTAAAACGTTGTTATCGATCAGTCTATCTAAACCATTCTCTTACGTAGTTACGTCTCCCATATCTAGCGCTCCTATCGTCGGTTATCAACCCAGCCAAGTGAGGCATGAGCCGCATCGACCCATCGGACATCAATCCATGTGAGACCACCTGACTACCGTCGTCAGCAAGACAACCATTCATCTTGTAGTGTAAGGAGTGATTATAATGAGCCTTTGGTCACATTTATCACTACTTTTTAGATTGCAATAATCTTGATACATCGTAGGGAAAATATCGTACAAAATGTAACTAACTTTCAACTTTGTTTAAATTTTATTACTCGTATTTTTTTATAGGTGCTCTAATCTTATATATTTTACCGACATCAAGTTACCATGTCATGTGGAAATTAATTTTTTTCTCTCTTTTTTTATATGATCATTTAGATTGAAGTTACTTAAATAAATTATTATTTTTTTATTATTTTAATTCACATGATTAACTTTAATTCATCATCATTTAATATATATATATATATATATATATATATATATAAGGGGCAATTACATATATCCCCCTATAAACTTCATTAATTACGTATGTATCCAACCAAAAAATTTAATTACATATATCCCATTACAAACATAAAAAACTCACATATATACCCATTTTGAGAGGGATATATGTAATTTAAGTTTTTTGGCTATAAATGGATTGGGGAAATATGTAATTTAAGTTTTGGGTTGGGTATATATATAATTAGGTTTCAAAATAGGGGGATACATGTAATTCTGCCTATATATAAATGACATGATAACCTAATGTTGTAGGTAAAATGTATATGATTGAAGCCCATCTTAAATTTGAGTGATATAACTAAAAAAAATATATGAGTGACTTGATTGAAACAAAGTTGAAAGTTTGCTACAATTTTACAATTTTATCGCTAAATCGATTGGAAAGATGTGATCTAATTGTGAAAACCCACCTAATCCTTCACCAATCATCTTCTCTAGTACCAATCTTTCTTAATCACTATCATTGATATTGCTTGTAAAAAATAATTAGAAACAAAGATAGGGTACAAATTAGGGGTGTTCATCGAGTCGGATTTCGAGTTATTCGAGTTATTCGAATCGGATTATTCGAATTTGAAAATTTTGGAT
>WOUH02000036.1:5111270-5133751 GCA_009936405.2 Stevia rebaudiana
TTGAATTACAGATGGCGTACCGCCAGTTTACAAATAGTCAAAGGTCGGAAATTGATCGGTTGACTGCCGGAAAATGGTCAGTCGTTACAACGAGGCTCTGCACGCGTGGGGCCCAGAGGGTGTCAGCTTAAACTTGGATTTGATGTATGCATTCTTACGTTGCATTTATGCAAATATATTTTTATTGTTTTTATTGCATGCAGAAAATATCCTTGGGACAGACAGAAAAGCAAAACAACAGAATCAGGAATATTAGCAGGTGGGATAAATTCCTACTTTTAGAATGGGCAATGTTAATGAAGTTAGAATATTTAAAGTAATGTTCTCCTTTTAACACCACTATTCTTTTTTAACCAACTGAAGCAATCTTCTCTACATATTTATGTTCCATACATTGATTCTTGCGTGCATATCGTCTACTTAAACAACAGGGAAGATAAATAGCGGATTTGTTGTTTATTGTGTAACTCGTTTATTTCTCTAGTGTCGATTATGGAAAAATTTCAAGTATTTTGTTGTTTTGAAAGACATTTTAGGCTAAAAAATGCATTTCCAGAAGATATCAAACAAATGATTGAAAACTACTCAGAAAATGGTGCAATGAATACTAATCATCTTCAAGATTTTTTGAAGAACGTGCAAGGACAATCTGATAAAGATGCCAACGACATATTTAAAGAAGCTAAGATTCTCAATCTCATGCAAAACAAAGACCTGGATCTCCTGAAATTTCTGTTTAGTGATGATCTTAATCATCCTCTTAGTGTAATATTCTTCTAATAAAATCTTTTATAATTATTATAAAAAATTTGATATCTTTTTCTAAAGAAGCCATGTTTGATTTCTTAATTTCTTTTTCAGACGGTTAATGATGACATGAATTCACCACTTTCTCATTATTATATATTTACCAGCCACAATACTTACTTAACTGGTAACCAGTGTACAAGTGAGAGCAGTGTTAGGCCCATAATAAGGGCTTTACAACAAGGTGTAAGAGGTATTGAATTGGATCTCTGGCCCAATTCAACCAACACTAATGTAAATGTTCGTCATGGAAGGTATGAATTTGATTATTTTAAGGTTATTTGCTTAAAAAAACGTAACCAACAGTGGCCCACAATCTATTAGCTAACAACTTTTTTAGGCCTAAAAAGATCTTCAAGGCTCCAAAATTTTTTGTTCTTGGTAACCAATTTAAAAAAAAATCAGTTTTACATTAATCTGACCAGTTTTACATTAGAAGTTGGTTACCTTATTTGCAATTAGCCCATTATTTTATCAAATTAGATTGCTATTATGACCTTTTTTTTTGTAATATTACGTTTAGGCTTGTAAACAAACCGAACAGTTCGGCCGGAAGTTCGTTTTTGTTCTTTTATTTATTAAACGAACGAACACGAACAAAAAATTGTGTTCGTTTAATTAAATGAACGAGCATGAACATACCTTTTGTTCGTGTATTTATGTTCACGAACTGTTCGGTTATGTTTGTTTACTTATGTTCATATGTGTTCGTTGATTTATGTTCATTTAAGAATCTATTTTTATTATTATTTTCAATGATTGTAGTTTCTAGTGATTTTGTTTCTTTTTTTTTTGTGTGTTAAGGACTTTGACTTCCTCTGTTAAACTGAGTAAATGTTTGAATGCTATCAAGGAGCATGCATTCTACTATTCAGATTATCCTGTTATGATCACTTTTGAAGATCATCTCATCAAAAGTCTACGGACCAAAGTGGCAGCTGTGTGTAAAAAAAAAGATTCATGTTCATGTTTTTTAATGCAGATTGATTTTGAATATGTGTACCATATTGCTAACCGGTTTCTGAAAACATATTTGTTGATGTAGATGGTCAAACGAACATTTGATGATATGTTGTATCTACCAGAAAAAGATTGTGAATTAACTAAACTCCCATCACCTGCTGATTTAAAAAGAAAGATTATCATCTCAACAAAACCACCAAATGAGTCAATGGAGTCAGATACACCTCAAAAGGTAGATCAAGAGTTGTAGGTAAATATAGGAACCGAGAACCAAAACGATATCATCATACGGGTAACACTGAACTGGTTTAGCGGGTCGGTTCTACGGGTTTCACGGGTTGACCCAGTGAAATGCACTCTTACAAATACTACACACACATAACACTTCAATGACAATAGATGTTAAAGGAATAACTATATAATTTGTAGAGGTTGTAACATGGGTTGGTTGGACCGGTCAAAACGGGTTGGATTGACTTGAAAATGTTTATTTTGAGTCCATATATCATCGTAACATATATTTACTAATAATCTAAAGATTTGTATAAAACAATTTTGGTGGTTGTATGAGTAAAAACAGGTTTAGGTGATTTTCAACCTATTTTGCATAAACCATTTTAGCTATTTGTAAGTAAATTGTGTTGATTTAAATTCTTGATTCATTTTACACCAGAATGTAGTGTTTGCTACAATTTCTGATTGTTTTCAAAGCAAAGATGATTCTGATGAAAACATTAATCTTGAGGAGAGAGAAATGGAGGATGAAGTCCCAGAATACAGGGATTTAATTGCTATTCATGCGGTCAAACATAAAGGAGATCTGGTTGACTCGCTACATGTTGACCCAAATAAAGTCAAACGTCTTAGCTTGAGTGAAGAACAACTTGTAGAAGCTAGCAAAGAACATGGACAGCAGATTGTGAGGTAATTTTGAGCATATTCAAATATTTCTTTCTTGAATCAAATAAACTTCTAATGAAATAATTACAAGTTTTCCAAATGTTTGATTATTAATGATGATCGTGGCTCTAGATTTACGCAGGATAATATACTGAGGGTGTACCCAAAGGGATGGCGTGTAGATTCATCTAATTACAATCCTTATGATGGTTGGAAGCATGGAGCACAAATGGTTGCATTCAACATGCAGGTAGGTGTTTGTGTGTGCCCGCGCGTATATAAAACAAAACCAGTTTTTCACGATTTACACACGCGATTTTTTGCTTGCAGGGATATGAAAAGAATTTATGGTTGATGCAAGGTATGTTTCGAGCCAACAACGGCTGTGGTTATGTGAAGAAACCAAAGTTTTTATGTGAGGATGACCTGACTTGTCGTCCTAATGAAGTCGAGCAAATTTTGAAGGTTGATTGAAACTCAAGTTTCCCATTTTCATGCCCATATACTTGTCTCTGTCTATATATATATAATTATATATATATAAAGGAAGGATAGAATGACAACTCATTTTAGTTGAGAAAAACCTAGAAACTCATATGTAACATTATTACTATTATTATTTTTAAAATGTTGGCTTTATATACATTTTTGTCACTTTTATAAAAAAAAATTTAAAAGCGTTGAGTACTTCTTAAAAAATATGTAAAAAATAACAAAAATTCACGTCTATTTATGTTTCAGCAAATGTAACATAACATATAACATATGTTAAATCTGACAAATTTTGTAAAAGTATTTTTTTAGAAAAATTCACTCGGTGCTTTTTTGAATTTTTTTTTTACCAAAAGTCATAAAATTGATTTTTTTTTTGTTTTTTTGTGTGCGTGTGTGTTCTTGAACAGGTTACACTTTACATGGGAGAAGGATGGCATTCAGAGTTTCATCATGCACACTTCGACTACTGTTCTCCACCAGACTTCTATGCAAAAGTGAGCACAATAATTTAAACCTCTTAAAAAAATATTTAAAAATATAATGACTTGAAAGTAGTATATATATATATATATAGGTTGGAATTGTTGGATATAACGATGATAACACTACAAGAATGGATAAAACAAAGTCAATTGAGGATGATTGGCGGCCAGTTTGGGACCAATCGTTTGAATTTTCAATCAAAGTCCCTGAACTGGCTTTGTTATGGATTGAGGTTAAAGATAAAGACTCTACCAAGAAGAATGAGTTTGGAGGTCAAACTTGTCTGCCGGTTTCTAAGTTGAGATCTGGTATACGTTGTGTTCCTTTGTATAACAAAAAAGGCGAAAAGTTCAAGTTCATAAAGCTTCTTATGCGTTTTGAGTTCATAATTCCCATTACTTAGATTATTAATTACACACTGAATGACTTATGTTCAACTAGTTAGAAAGTCAAAGATGGTCTTATAAGAAAACAGGAAAAATAAATATGTATACTTAAAATAAATTATATTTAAATAAATTACACAATTCAAAATTATATTTTTTTAACTAAGGTTGAAATTGAACTCTGGTATCAAATGAAATTGTGTTTTATAATATTACATAAAAACATAATGTAAGTTGGCACAAGTTATATAGTTTTCAAAATTTTGTTTAAACTTATAATTTTTAATAATTAATACACACACGTAACTAGAGTTGTTACAAAAACCGGTTACGGAACCGGAACCAGTGTTTTGACGGGTTTCAGATTCTCTGAGAAATCATACCGGAACCGGAATTACTGTACCCGGCCGAAAACCAGTTAGGAACTGACAAAAAAATGGTCAAAACCTCATCAAAAACTGGAACCGGTTCCATGTCTACCCGGTTGAGTTTTGTTGACCGAACCATAATCGGTTCCTACCCGAAACCAATAAAAAAAAACAATTGTACACGTAACAAACACACACCGCTATTAATTCTATTGTTTCTCGGTCGATGAACATCGTAGGGGCACATGTAAGCAAAGATGGAGCCCGAAGAAATACTTTCCTAACTTTGTTTGTATACAAACTATTTTTTTTTCTTTTGAATGGTAAACGTAAATTAATCCTTAAATACACATTTGTCCAACAAAAGGCATTGTCCTGATAGTACCCCAGACACTCATCAAATGAGAGGTACTGGTTCGAAACCCTCTTAAGACAAAATATGGGGCTGAGGGGGTAAGATGTTTTCCTGTAAAGTAAGTTTCCTTTTGAGGTGGTTTAGGGCTGAAGTCCCTGAGTAATCAAATACGTTGCCAACTTTGCTAGTAAAGGATGTGTAACCAGTTACGTTGTCAACTTTGCTAGTGAAGAATGGTCTCGAGGGCTCGAGGCGTCTCTAATTCCTTTTTAGAAAAAATATACCTTTCCTCATGTTTAAAATTGGTCTTTCCAAAAAAAAAAAAAAATCTTATCTTAAATCTTAATCTTAAAATTTTAATAAAGCAAGGTTTTCAAACCACCCCTTCCTCTTGATATTTGGACGTTGCTTACACGCGCTGTGGTATTGTTTCCGCCTTTTTCTCCTTCTCAATTCTCATCTTCGACATCCGATTACTATCAATCGAGCCCTAATTGAATTTGAATGTCACATTGGCTAAGATACTTTCCAAGAACAACTTGCGCAAGTGATTTGTTTCCTTCCATCTTCAATACTAAAAGTCAAACCCTATGATCACGCTACCATCGATTATCCTCTTTCGAAAATCTACAAGGTCAGTTTATTTTTTCAAGGTTTGATTTCTAAATTGCTAGCTTATATATGCTTAACGATTGTGCTTTGATCATTTCTTTTAATCTTTAACGTGTTAGCTTCAGGTAGATGAAAACTGAAGACGATGATCATCACAAAGATTCAGCGTTTGAGGAGATTTCGGTTTTGATAAAAAAAATAGGTAACAATAATTAGGGTTTTTGTGAGACGTGTTCTATGGCGTCTGTGCTTTTTGGTTGCCTTGGCATTGCTTTCAAATTCCCAGAAATGGAATACCAGGACATATTTGATCAGATAGAAGAAAAGCAAGCAGCAGGTAAAAATGTTTGTGAACAAAGCATTGCAAACCCACTCAAGTAGAAATGTATATATTTGAAGAATGACTATGATATGTATCAAAACATGGATCACGCTTGGAGCATAATGAAGGTGTGTTCTACTTTCTATGTTTTTCTTACCAGCTTTTTGTTGGCTTAAATTTGTGAAGGTCATGCTTTAACAATCAAATGTCTCCTCATTACTAATTTAGGGTATTTTTTTATATATGGGATATAAGAGGATGGGATCAAGTTGCATTTATACATTACCTGTAGAATGAATATTTCTGAATGAATTTGATTTCTTTCTTCTCTAACATGGGAGGTTATTTTTTTTTTTTTTTTCATAAAACTAAATGAACAATTAGATTATAACTCAGTTTTGTTGATTTAATATTCATAAGCACAAATCATTCTAGAGAGGCTGAAAAGTGTAATACCATTATTTTTTATAAAAAAAATGCTAAACTTGCCTCTTTTTGTAATTTTAATTGAGGCTATTAAGACCTTTACTCTAATTAACTATTGTTATTTCTAATTAAATATTTTCTTTGTAGAAATTCAGAGGACTGTGGTAATGAGTTTAAGATTATGAGAGAAAACAGTTTTGTCCACCAGGCATGACCAAAGTATGTTATTTATGATTAACCTTCGACTTCACAAATAGTGGTGTTAAACAAAGAAAACGCTCTGGTGGCACATCAAAATTAATATATTTTTCATTCATCTACCACAGGATCTGGTTATTCCTTTGATATTACATTGTATTGAATCAAGGTTTCACTCAATCTTAGACACCTACATTTGAGCTAGATACAACTCTTTCTCACATACTATGGGTATGATTATTGTAGCAATAGTTGTATTTTTTTTACGTCTTTTCTCTATAAGCTTTATTCCTATAGAGCTTAATTTTTTAATCTCTTGATAATCAAACCTATTATCTTTTTTATTACTAATAATAGCTGTTAGTCAATTAATGGAACTAAATAACATTATTTAATATACATTTTGTATTCAACCATATAATACACAGGTGACTAACCATGGCACATTTGACTATATATGGTTGTGTGTATGTTTCAATGCTCTATTGCAACCGTCAGAAATAGTGGGTGTGAAAAGAGTTGTGTAAGAAAAACTGCATGAAGGAGTCAATGAAAATGGTCTAACATTAACAAGCTTTCTATTTCTTCATGCTTTGTTTATTGAAAAAGGCCATTTAGAGACAACATGGTGTGTTTTAAGAAATGACAGTTATAATAATGATTTAAGGCTTAATGATGATCAGCAGGTGGCTCCAATTAAAAGATCTCCTGATCAGGTAAATATTTTGTTTTATTTATTTTTTGTAGAGTGTGGAGTTGACAAGTGAAGCAGTTGAATTTCTCATAGTAGTTTTTACTATGTTTTACAGTGATGGTGTATGTTCTATCGTTTTTTTTCAGGATATAGTATCTCAGATATAAATCAAGGATTAATGTCATATATATCCTTCTCCCAAATTTGGTGTTATTTTGTTAAACTTTATAATATGATATTTACCTTTTCAAACTGCTAAAGGTATCATTTTATGTAGTAAATAATTAATAGAAAATCAGTTGCATGTAACATTCTGTTTTACTAAATAATATGAAATAGGGAAATAATGCTATTACTATATATCATCCTGTTACATTCATTTATTTAGTGAAACAAACCGTTGTAACTGAATTTTGTTTATTACATTGTGGAGTGGGTAAGCAAGATATTAGAGTATAGGGTTTTGAAATGGTAGACATGATAATAACAAAGTTAGAAGCATATATATGAAATTGATTTGTTTAAATATTTCAGTAGGTTTAGAATATGTTTCATTTTTTTGAACCAGGATGGGGGCTTTTAATGCACATGAGCTTGAGGACCTTTTTTTAACTGCACTAGAAAGGTAGTTTATTTTATTCAAAGTTAAAAATGGTTCCTTCATTATTATAACTTTTTGCAGCATGAATGTATGTTGCTCGGATATTTTGTTTCGAATAACCTTATAAATTTTTAATTACATATATTTCCAGAAAAAATGAATGATATGCGTAATTTTAATCAAAATTTGAAATTTGTTATTTTACATTGCAGTTCTTGGAATGAAGCTCTATATGCAAATGCTGCAGAAAAAAAAATGCTTTAGGAGGATTATCACTTGATAAATTTTCACCACCACCACCACCACCGCCGCCGCCGCCGCCGCCGCCGCCACCACCACCACTGCTATTGCTATTGGAGTAAGTTTAAACATTAATTTTTAATTCAGAAAACATCATTTTTCAAATCAAACTAACATGTTCACACAATTTTTTGTTCACTCTTTTTTTAGTTCTTGGGTTGATCATGTGATGATTAGTTGCAGATGCATACCCTTTTGAGCCACCAAAGATGAAATTTGTAACGGAAGTTTGGAAAAGATGTGTATGTTTTGTTAATTTTCTGTTGTAGCTATCGACTGGATCTTTAAACACACTGTAGAAATATATCATTATTCCTTAGGAGTTTAAGGGCTGAAATAATTTAAGAAACTAAGCATAATGTGACACGTGTGTTTAAAGTGTCAGCTTTAAGTGTTTCGATAACAAAAATTTCTACTAAGAGAAGATGTTATATTGTTTATAATAATTAGATAATGTTGGGCGTGCGTTGATGTACATGTTTATTTCTTCGTTGCTGTCAATTGTTTGAATGTGTTAACTACATCTTATTGTGGTGTAATACAGTTGTTTGTATGAATAAACAAATCACATAGAAAACTTACTGCTATCTGAGTAGTTTAAAAGGTTCAACAATGGGGATTTTTAATTTTGTCCATTATCCGAAGCTGTTTTTTATAGTAATGTGATATAGCAAAATTATGGCAATATGAATAGTGTTTGCTTCCTGTTTTATACAATGGATCAAAAATTACCTTTGAGCATTCATAGCCAGAACTAATATGATACCTTATGACAAAAAATCCGTTTCAAAATTTAAAGAAGATAGTTACTTGTGTCAGTTTCTTTGCTATGTCAATTAATAAAAGTTAGGATCAATTTCTTTCAAGGGTTGGTATACATCTGAATGATCCAATTTTCTCCCATGATCAGTTGTATATTGTACTTTCATGGGTTAAAAGCATAGATATGTTTAAAATGTTATTTTTAGATAAATGGTAAAATTACAACCAAAACCTTTGAGTGGTTTACGAAGGAGTTATACAAATTTGTAAATTAATTCCTACATTTTGACGAACTTTTGGTTTTTGTGTAACAATCTTTTGAATAATTCACATTTTTTAGTATCGTAAAGTTGTTATTATGTATTTAATATGCGTCAGCCGTGTTAAACACGGGTTATAAGCTACTTTTATGGAATATAACATTAACTACTTTCCCCAAAACTATTTGATCTATTAAAAAAGGTAAAAACTTTGATGTGAGAAACTAAGGTGCTTTGTATCTTATTTATTTTTGGACATGAATTTAATATAAAAAATGGGTATATATCGGATATTCGGATGTCCGTTCAATAATATTCCAAAAAAGTTTAGCATTCGGAATAAACTTGACGGTAAACTTTCTATAGTAGTATATCTAAAAAAATAATTCTTTTTCAGAGTTTATACTATTGTCATTTTCATTCATTTGCTTCGCTTACTTTTGTCATTTTCATTCAATTTTTTTTTTCTCGTTTGTGTCCCTTACATTTCAACTTTTTGTCATACATGAAAAATAATGACAAAAAAGTTGGAATGTCAGAGACATAGACGAGGAAAAAAAAATTGGATGAAAATAACAAAAGTGCTCAAACTACAAGGACGAAAATGACAATTTATTCTTATATTAAAAATAAACAAAAACTGTTTACATGTTATTAATAAAGAATCAAAAGCCTATTTAAGTTAAAAGATGTTTCAAAATTCGAATATTTGTCTTGTTTAGAGGATTTCTCTAGAACTCAAAATTGTTTTTGTATTTGAAGCTAATTTCCCTGAAGCGAGATAAAACTACATATATCAGTAATAGTCTACGACATCTAAAAAAAATAAATCACAAAACTAAAGTTTTCATTGTCTCTTTTTTCCACTCATATCATCGTCTGTTTGATAATAAACTATATCACCAACGTCACTAACAAAATGATCTTGTTGGATGCTTCTTGTCAAGTTATTTATTAGATGAACTGGTATTATTCCCGACTTTTTAGGCTCTCGATAGTACTTTCCGAGCACCGGCTTAGCCGCCTTTGTCTGCACATACAACCAACACAATGTCACTTGTTGATTAGACCCGTAAGGGTAAAATAGGTACACGTGACACAAATACTTACCGCTTCATTTAAATGATAATGAGGGATTTGAGGGAAGAGGTGATGGATAACATGAGTGCCAATGTCATGGTGAATGTTGTTGAGTAATCCATAATCGCGATCTACGGTTGTAAGCCCGCCCCTTAAATAACTCCATTCCTATAGAGTTCAATATATGAAACTAAACTCGAATGTAAAAATTGTTGTTTAGGTGTTATTATTCATACATCATTACACTACCAGAAAAGCCAAACAGTTGTTTGACTTTTCAACTAGTAGACTTTTTCCTATCCCTTAAAAAAATTAAGTGGATATCTGAAAAAAGTCGAACGGTCATTTGAAAAGTTCAAAGAAGTCAAACGATCGTTTGGTGAAATTTTAAACACTTGTTTGCCATGATGTGAGTTTAGGTTTTGGGTGATATGGGTATTGCACATCCCATTTGTTAAAGAAGTTACATATTTTATTAGAATAATGCATCCAAAATTACCTTGCCGCGATACCAAGGAAGCTTTTGCTCATAACCATGGTGATGCAAATACGTTACTGTGTCCAACCATGCCACAAAGATCTGTACTCATGAAGATAGTGAAAGATTATATATACGTTCGTTTAGAATGATTTAAATTTCATTTTATATCTAAATATTCAATAACTTTACCAAAGTAATATACTTGTACATACTTGTTTGAAACTAATCAACTACATATATGAGCCCCAATATCTCCCAAGTGGTATTATCTATGTTGTAAATTATATATTATACAACTATTATACAAAAACTCACCAAATAAGGAATGCCATATAGGTTGAACAAGAGGAATGGTCCTACAATATTCGCCAAGTAGAAAAGCAAAACAACCATTACTCCCCAACATAATGTAGATGTCACAATATAAGGTCTCTCATTCGGCGAGAATAAATCGCTATATGGGTTGAAATGTGACCCGCTTTTACCGGGGCTCCTTTTCATCTAGAATATGCCAAAAAAATGGTTAATAAATTAAAGTTTGTTCATACATTATGTTATACGAGTTAACAATTACAATATAGATGCTTTTGTTTTCACCAAGTATAGTGGATATGCAAACATTGGAAAAGGGATTTTGAATCTAAAGAGCTTTGTCTTGGCATCTAACGTCTTGTATGTCTTTTCAGGAATCTGAAAATTATGAGAATAATTAATAAGTCTTTTATGTTAATTTTGGAATTAAGTTTTTCATCAAGAGCCTTTGCATGTATTATTTTCATAATTAGAACTGTTTATAATTGCACAACAAATTAAGTGTTGATATAGATTACCGGAACCCATGATTCATCGTTTTCCACATGTCCATGATTCTGATGGTGAGTCCTATGACTGATTCTCCTGTAGAGAGTTGTTCATCATCATTTGAAGTTGAAAAATATATTTTATCAAAACGATTATAAGATACAGAACTGTAATTTACCAGCCGTGGTAAGGT
Organism: Stevia rebaudiana; assembly: GCA_009936405.2. Lineage (NCBI taxonomy): Eukaryota > Viridiplantae > Streptophyta > Magnoliopsida > Asterales > Asteraceae > Stevia > Stevia rebaudiana. Next base: position 5,122,758 of record WOUH02000036.1, read on the forward strand.
ACCAAAATTGAAGAATGCAAAAGATGTCCCACAATGTTATTTAGTGTACAACTGTTGGAAAAACTTCCATGACCACTATCAAAACACAACATGAGTAGTAGCTTCTTTAGTATTTAAACTCTATTAGTAGTATACAATAGTAACTCTAATCATAATAATAATAAAAGGTATTTTGGTCATTTCACATATATTTATCAGCAATGTTCATTCATTTTAGGGAACACCTATATTACTTTGTCTAGTTAATGAAACCTTGGGACTAAAATCATAATATAACAATACCAAAGAGTCTATTCATGCAATTACTTCATAAAAGAATTATTAATTATATACAGTTATATATACAATCAACAAAAATAATCAATAATAGCTAAATGATAATCCTTTTCTTTTTTATGGACAGAACAAGGTGTGTTTTTCTTTAAAAACGTTAAATACTAGGAAAAAGAATTTTATGCTAACCATCCTAACAGAAAGTTCTTGATTTTATAATTGTATATATATTGTGTTTAAAATAACTAAAAAATTAATAAACAAACGGGAAAATAAATTGTACCAATCATGACCAAGAACAAAGAGTGCCCAAAACATTGTGCCTTGAGCAACCCAGTACAATGGCCAGAAAACCCAAGTAAAGTTCTTGAGATAGACAGCAATGGCAACCAAAGAGGAAATGACCAAAATGTCCCTAAGGACATATGTTAATGACCTCCATGAATTCTTGACCCAACAATGTTTAGGAATGGCAGCTCTAATCTCAGCCACCCTGAAAGGAGGAGGGGCAGAAGGGTCAAATTCCATATCTTCTTCTTCACCTCCATTCATAAGATCTTCTTTTCTTTGAACCTTTTTCCCATTTGCAGATGGGATTGCCATTTAAAGACTTGTCTTTGGGGATCTGTTTCCATGCAAGGGTATTTTAGGAAATAAAACATTTATTGCCATTAAATAGATTTCAGTTTTATAATATTGTATTTATGGAAATAATATTTTTCTGTAAAAACGTAATAGAAATCATTGTGTTTTTCAATGTTATTAATTAATTATTTAGATTGACATCATATTAGTGTTCGATCACTATCATGATCACATGATGTAAAGAAATTATATATTTATCTTCCAAAGAGCAAAAAAGAAATAATAAAATATATACTCTTGGTGGTTTTTTGTATGGAATTAGAACCATTTTAGCTCTAAAACCAAATTTTTAAATTTACAATGAACGATGAGGGGATATATGAAGTATTCTTAGTGGTATATTATCATGTAATATAACGAATAAAAAACATGCATTACATATTACATGATTGAATAAAACCGAAAATGAAATACACTAACACGTCACACGAACACGTAACACGAACACGAATCCTGTGATAATAGTTATATTAAGAACCGGGGTAAAAGCATAAAGGGATAGATTGAAAATTACCTTGCTTTTTGGTTTTCGATGTGTGAAACAATCGTTCCTATGGGAGCAACATGATTATGCCTAATAACAACGAGAAAAAATTCTATGAAATCATATATAATAAAATGTAGATGTATATTCTAAACGAAAACAATCAGGCATTTTCATACCTCTTGGCAAAAGATGATCAGAAGTTGTGTATGAACATCATGTTATGAATACATAAAAACATAAAAAACTAATAAATCAGTTAAAACTTGATATATAAAAGTTTTCTGTAGAAAGAGAAGATGGGAATGTTTTAAGATGAAGAAATTGTCTTGCGGAGATCTAACTACATTAAAGGAGGGAATATTTACTAAATATTGAAAAGTAAATGTATATATAATAATTTAAAATCTTGCATCTTATAATAATGGTGGTAATTAAAACTCGTGTTCAATGGTTTTTATATTTTTTACATGAACATATAAAAAAACATAAAAAAATTATAAATTTTAGCAAATGACTTATTTTTATTTAACTTTGTGAAGAAAAACGTCAATATAAATTTTAAGCTAAACAAATATATATGCTATGATACTGAATCATAAGTAAAAAAATTAGTTGCCTAAAATAATTTAAGCAAAAAAAAATACACTGAGTGGCTCTAGATTTACACCATGTATCGTACCCCAATATGTGTGACACGTGCAATTATTTAACATAAAAAACACTTGATTATATACTGACAACTAAGTTAGTTTCTCGTGTATTACACGAATTCTATAAGAGTTATAATGCCAACTAAATTCAACATCTTTAAATCTTATGAATTAATTAAATTTAATTATATATATATAATGCATTTAATAAAAAAAAAGTTATTGGTCAAATAAAGTTATTGTAAATTTAATGTTTAAATTTTAGTTGAAAAACGTTTAAATGAAATTTAATTGAGTTCGAAGTTTATAAAGATATTTATAAAATACAAGGTGTGAAAACAAATATTTGGATATTCTAAATTGATAACATATGATATCTAACCTTTATACGTTTCTGAAACTGAAAGTAATATAAGTTCAAAAAACTTTAAATGTTGGAGTTCAATTGGAAATGAATATGGCACATAATTGTAAATTATGTGAATTAGCAAGGGTTTAAGTAAAAGATTTTAATAAACTTTTTTGACCGCTTAGAGTTGACCGGAATTATTTCATTTCAAATATGATTTTTCTTTTTTATTGGTTTTGATAATTGGATGAATTATATGATATGATTACTTTTAAGATTTAAAAAAAAAGATAATTAACAGTAATCAAATGATGGAGAGAAAGTGTATTTCGGATAGAGGTCACCGGTTCAAACCTGAGGACGAGAGAGGGTTTACGGATTTCATCCGGTTCCCGCTTATCTGGGGGTACGGTCTCACGGAGGTCGATGAATCGGTATTGGCTACATCGTCCGGCTACAGGTGGCTAGCACGTGAGATCCTATGCTGTTAAAAAAAATAAAACAGGAATCAAATTTTAAAAATATTTTAATTAGGTCACTCAAGTTTAAAAGATGTTTTAATTAAGTTACTCATCCTTCATGCTTTATTTAAATTATAGGTTTCAATATGTTTTTTTTTTCATGACTTTTTTTTTGTTTCATTTAAGAATTTTTTTTCTTTTTTATGCTAATATAGAATGATGATGTGGCTTTTGTTTTTTTTATTCTACTTTTTTAATAGAATTAACATTTTTTTTTGTATACAATTACATATATTATAATTTTGACCGCCACGTCTTATCTTCCATCCCTTTCTTAAATAATGAAAATCCGATGATGGCTCGATTTGAAGGTTTGGTGATCTAATGCAGAGAAAAGATTCATAAGTGACATAATTATAACACTTTTGAAACTTGTTTGCTATTGAATAAAAGATAACTAAATCGTCTATAATAGCTCTATTTCCATAAATCGATTACAATCAGATGAGATATAATTCTTATCTAGAAGTAATCAGATCTAAGATTGTGATGATCAAATTCTTCTTCCTCCAGATTGCACATGCCCTTTTCCCTCCAAAATGGTTTCTTTTATATGCGGTTGGACATGCCCCCCAATGTGTAATACCTTTGCCCTCGTGATCACCATTTCTTTATATGCGGTTGGACATGCCCCCCAATGTGTAATTGCCCTCGTGATCATCAATATTATCCGCTTTGCCTATGCAGGGAGCTCACGGATTTGTTTGTGGCTGCCCGGTGAAAACTTCACAGTAGGTCACCCATCCTGGTATTACTCCAACCTAAGCACGCTTAACTGTGAAGTTTTTAAGTCTCCACATCTAATTAAGACCAAAACGTGTTGATGATTTAAAAGGCTAGGCATCACTTATGAACCATGAATCTCTCTTGTCCACGACTGATGTGGGAGGTTTCCATATGTGTTGTAATCACCCCCTCCCAACGTATTCATGACGTGGGAGGTTGCAAATGATGGGTATCACACGTAGAAACCCGAAAACTGATTAACCCGACCCAAATAACCTGAAAACCGAATAACCCGAATCTTATTTGGTTTAGTAAACGGGTAGGATTCTAATAACAAAAAACACGAATAACCTGAATCTTATTTAGTTAGGTAAACGGATAGGATTCTAATAACAAAAAACACGAATAACCCGAAACCCGATTAAACAACCCGACACACTCCTACTTATGATATTAATTTACCTCGCCACTTCACGAGTATGAAACTAGTTTTAGTTGGTTTGGAAAACGGGTATGGTGTTTCAGTTCAATTTATATCAACCATTCATGAGAAACTACACAATACTAAAAGACCATGCTTTCTAACAATTAACTACTGTAATCGAATTATAAAAAAATATAACCATTATGTATATCACGTTTTATTATTGAAGGACACCCTGCAACAAGTACACATAATACATGGCATGTTGTCGTGGCGTTGGATCATAATTCCATTTACCACAAACAAACTAATTTATTAAAATTTTTGTTGTAAAAAAAGAAAATAATAATTTATTTTAGTGAATGCTATTTCTTACTTGGCCACAACGTTTCGGGATTTCCTAATATCTTTTTAAATATTTGGGTTTTAATATTCGACTTCTAAAACCCTTCACCAAACACATCCAAACTGGGGATCAAGACTCTAACTTGCACCCTCAAACCTCATCAATGGCGGATGACAATGAAGCAGCGGCAGGTCCGATTTCTAAGCGATCAAGAAAACGAAAGAGAATTACACCGATTCCTAAGCTAATTACAGACCAAAAAGTGGAAGTAATGTTATCCCCATTTCAATTTATAATCCTTAAATTATTTCTTTTATCGGTCTTTTTTTGATTCTGGGTTTTCCGATCATCGATTCACGATAATCTGTGATTTTCTGTATGTGGGTTTTGGTAAAATCTTAAATTTTGGGGGTTTTGAGGTGGGTTTGCCTCAATTTCTTGTTCATCACTTGTTTGACTGATTGCATGCGTTGATTGTGCCTACATTGTGTTCTTTATTGGTCACATGTTTTTGATCAGTGGTCGGTGTGATGATCAATTGCGGGGGCTTTGAAACTGAATATTAAATAACCTTATCTTAATAGGCAACAATTTCTGTAATTACTAGTTAGTTTGATGTTAATAACAATACTGAATTAAGGATTTTATGTTTAATTTGGCTTACGACTTCAATATGTGCATTTGATTCCATGTTTATGCATAAACACTTAGAAATTTGGGGCTTCTTGATTTACTTCTGTTTTTTGACCATGCAATGTGAATCTATGCATCAAAAGATTTACTTTTAGCTTCTGTTAATTGGTTTTTTAAGCTATATATGTATAATTATTATACAAACTATTTCAGGTAAGAAGTATTGAAGATGGGTTTGAAGGCTCATGGCACTCTGCAACTGTGATTAACAGTAAAAACCAAATTCGCGTCGTCAAATACGAACGCATTTTCTGCGATAATGGTTCTGATAAACTTGTTGACTCAGTCCCGGTTTTGTGTCATAATTTTCGTGGCAGAATAAGACTAATTCCCCCTCGGTTTAATCATAATTTAAAATGTCTTCATTACGGTCAATGTGTGGATGTTTTTCATAAAGATGCATGGTGGGAAGGTGTGATTTTTGACCATAATGATATGTCTGATGAAAGATCAGTTTTCTTTCCTGATATTGGTGATGAACTTATGGCTAAAATCAAGAACATACGGTTAACTCGCGATTGGAACGCGGATACTGATGTCTGGAAGTTTCGTGGAGATTGGGTTTTTCTTGAAGTTCTTGAGGAATTAGAGCTCGAATGGCCGATTCTTGTTTCTGTTAAACAAATTTGGTATGATTTGAGGATGAAGAAACAGTTTAAGAAAGAAATTAAAGAGTGGACGTGTGAGATTAAGGATAAATGGAATGATTCCGTTAAGGAAGTGGTTTTAGATAATTTGAAGTTGACAATGGTGGAGTTTTTTGGTAGATTGCAACGCGAAGGCGATCGAATCTTGAATATTAACAAAATGTTTCTTGATTCGATTGTAAATATGAAACCATCTTTCTTTTCCTCTTTGGTGATTCAACCCTTTGATTCAAATCATTCACCCGTTGAACAAGGGTTTGATGATGATAATGATAATGTTGATGATAATAATGATGTTGATGATAATAATGATGGTGAAACTGACATGGGTCCACCTGGATTTTCGAAAAATGAAGCGGTTGTTTGCGCGCATCGTCCTTACAAAGAAAGTTATAAATGGACTCAAATGCACGACTTTTATAACTTTGCGCCCGATGTAGTCGTTGAACCCGAGTGTTGTCCCGATTCAATTTTAGAGTACTACAAGAACAATTGTGAAAATATTAAGCCTCGTCATCCGTTAGTATTGAAAGTTAGACAACATTTATTGTATCTCGGTTGGAAAATCGAGATCAAACGAGATTATTTTGGGGCAAAACATGCAGAAAGTCTAAGGTACCGTTACATTGACCCCACCGGAAAACAATACTTTTCACTTACGGTTATTTGTAATGATTTATGTAAAGGTTCATCTGAATCTTTGGAGTCATCACCACCACCACCACCACCCCCACAACGGGAAAAAATGGATGTTGACCCTGAATACTGTCCACAAGCGGTGGTTGATTATTATTCGTTGACATCAGAAGAAAATGGTGTTTTGAGACGCAAAGTCGATCTTCGGGGGTTACAAATTAGGGCAAAGAAACATCTTTTGGCGGTTGGATGGAAGATTTACAAAGCTGAAGAAACATGTAACAAACGGGTTGTTTACATGTCACCAAATGGGAAAAAGTTTAATTCACTTCGTACTGCATGCAATTATTATATAATGGAAACTTGTTCTCACTCGCCGGTTAATTGTTTAGAGACGAATATCAACACAAGTGAAGTTGATAATCATAAAAAAAGCGAAGAAAAAAATGTCGGGAAACTTGTAATCAAGAAAAAGAACGGTGTTTTAAGCATTGAAGCAAAGAGAAAAGAATCTTTCTTGGATTCAACAGATGAAGAAACAAAAGATTCTTCAAGAAAATCGCGTGTTTTAAGGTCAAGCAAACGCGCCCGCGAAGATATATCTCCATTGCACCAAACCCCACGAACCGTTTTATCTTGGTTGATTGATAATTCTGTTATTGTACCAAGATCTAAAGTGCAATACCGTTGTAGGAAAGATGGTCATATAATGAAAGAAGGTCGTGTGACCCGCGATGGAATAAAATGTAATTGTTGTCAAATGGTTTTTAGCGTCTCAAAATTCGAATCGCATGCTGGAAGTACTTACAGACGACCTTCGGCTAATATATTTCTTGAAGACGGTAGATCTTTAGTTGACTGTCAATTGCAGCTTAAAAGTGATCAAAATGCAAAGTTAATCAAGACCGAATCTCATAAATTGAAGGGTAATCGCCTTAAATTAATTAAAGATAATGATTATATATGTTCTGTGTGTCATTATGGCGGTGAACTAGTTTTGTGTGACCAATGTCCGGCTTCATTTCACACGCGTTGCTTGGGATTAAAGGTACACGCTTCATATTATTATTTAAAGATCATTCATATCAAATTTGGAGTTTTTAACTTAATATTTACAATTTTTTATTTTTTTTTCCCTATTTTAGGAGGTCCCGGATGGTGATTGGTTCTGCCCATCGTGTTGTTGCCGAATATGCAACCAAAACAAATTTAATGATTGTGAACAAGATACCGATAATAACATTCTTAATTGTGAACAATGTGAAAGAAGATGTATGTAGATTCAAATCTTTTCATGATTTGTTATAATTTAGCACCAAGATTATTATTATTATTTTTGCTAATTTATGAATATTTTTTTCTCTGCAGATCATATTGGATGTTTAAACAGAAACGAAGGGTTCTCGAAGGTGGAGAGTAATCCTCAAGTAAACTGGTTTTGTAGTACAAGATGTGAAGAGGTATATATAATTCCTTTTTTTTTTCTAGTTTAAAAAATATTTGCAACATTTCAGTTTTTATTTTTAATTGATGTATTTATGGCATTTTTTTACAGATATATTTGGGAATTGACAAGCTATTGGGAAAGCCGATTCCAGTGGGTCAGGATGATTTAACATGGACTATATTAAAACACAAAAGACCCGATGGAATCAATCATGACCCGTCAAATATGGAGGAAATAACCGAAAGTTATAGTAAGCTGAATATTGCTATTAGTGTAATGCATGAGTGTTTTGAACCCGTTAAGGAGCCTCGAACCCAGCGCGATATAGTCGAAGATGTTATTTTCTGTAGATGGTAAATATTATTATTATTATTATTTTTTTTAATTTAGTAATATTAAGTTAGTTGTTTAACTCGATTAACTGGTGTTAATTGTGTATATATTGCCACAGGTCTGAACTGAGTCGTTTGAACTTTAAGGGTTTCTATACGATTCTTCTTGAGAAAGATGATGAGTTAGTTTCAGCAGCTACAATAAGGTAATAAATAATATTATTACAGAGTTAGGTTTATGTTTTCTTTTAATATCCTAATTATTTATACCACATTTATTATATATTTGTTACCATTTAAGGATTTATGGAGAAAAAGTAGCGGAACTCCCGCTTGTTGGTACAAGATTCCGATATCGCAGACGTGGCATGTGTCACGCGCTTATGAACGTGCTTGAAAAGGTAAAATCTTGTTTCCTTATTTCTGCATTCTTTATACATTCATATACGTACCATTGATTTAATCTTTTTTATTTTTTATTTTTTTAGAAACTTGTGGAATTAGGAGTTGAGAGATTAGTTTTGCCAGCTGTCCCGAGTGTGTTACACACGTGGACTTCATCCTTTGGTTTCTCGGTGATGACCGAATCACAGAAATTGGATTTTCTTGGTTACACGTTTCTTGACTTTCAAGGCACGCATATGTGTCAAAAACACTTGGTCAACACTCAACTGTCTGCAGAATCACAAGGTATGATTTTTATATTAATTTAGGGTTTTACAAACAAATAAAGTTTTATACATTGATGCAGAGAATGTTTACGAGACTACTAATGCGGTTTCTGAATCTCAACCAGAAAGCATGACGATTGATCAACATTCGTTAGAGTATGTCCCCAAACTTATTAATTAAGTTACCAATTTCCTATTTAACGAGATAAAATATAATTAATATATAAATGATAGATTAGATTAACCTGTCAACCTATAGAAAGTAATCATTTATTTCTTATTTTGTTAACAAACGTGCTTGTGTTAATAATATCAGTCAAGGTAACCTGACCAACGATGACAGATCAGCACCTCATGAAATTATGGTAACATAAACCCGACTAATTACTTCTATTACCATAAATCTTATTTTATTACGATAAATTGAGAAATAAATATTTAAGTTATTGCTTGCAGGCGAAGCAACCATCTCAGGTTGAATCTGAAAGTGAAATAAGCATAGAGTGTAACATGGAGCCATCAAACGCGAAGGAGGATGACAACAACGGGCATCTGAAATGCTACCATCGGAGGAAAATAGTCGCGTGTGAAAGCTGATTTGTTTTGAAAAAAAAAAGTAAATATAAGCAGATTTCCCGTTTGCGTTTTGAAAGACGAGTGTAAGTTTATTAATTGTAAAGTAAGTAGTGAAATCTGTAGATTAAGTCAAAATGGCCTTTGTAATTTTATGTTACTGGCTGTGTAAGTAGAATCAAATGCCCGTTGAGCTCCGAATTTTGGGGTTTTTGTTTCGGATTTGTTGGTTGGTGCTTGCGGTTTGCATATGCATGATGTTTAAAGTTCATCTTCTTGTTTTGGATTGTTTATCTGAATTCACTGATAGAAGTGTGCAAATATTCTGAATTGGAACCAAGTCGCTAACTATTTTTTCGTTTGATTTTTGGTTTCGAATTTTTTTAAAAAACTGGTTTTCAGGGTTAATTTTTGTTCAAAATGTGTAAGGGTCTTTCATTTGGTTAGTATCTATCATGCTTTGTTTAAATCAGGTTAGTGTTTCGATTTGCGGTGACATGAGCTGTGTTAATCTTTTAAACTACCTAAACTCGGTTTACCTGCGAATAAACCAAAAATTGAATCAAATTCAGTTCGGTTTTGAAATACCTGAATATGGTTTGGTTAGTTAACTGAAAGACATTTCATACCAAAAAAGACCAAAACGATGAACTTTCTCAAATCGGTAAATTTCCTATGATTTCCTCTTACAGTAGATTTAACAGACATAAAGAATAATTTCTGAAATTCGACATAAACGTAAATGATGAAAAAGTGTAATTTACACTAAAAAAGTTGCGAATATTGTGTTTCTTCTGAAATTCAGTTTGGGCCCAAATTTTATTGGGCCTTGTTTTATAAACTCTACCAAAGGCCCGTTAGGGTTACAGAGTTGCAAAAAGTCACACATTTAATCAAATCTGTGCGATTGAGGCGTGATGGTGATTGGTTTCGTCACTATATAAACCCTAGGTCCCAATTAACTTCAGCATCATCACAATTAGGGTTTTAGATTTCATTTTCCGCCTTTGAAATTCCGTATCTCTGTTTTAAATCTTTTGTCTGGTAATATTATCAATTATGTTTCTTTGTGATTTGAGGCTTCGCTATCTGGTCGGCGTGAATGATTCCAGTTTCTGTCCGACTCGTTCCCTAGAAGCAAGATCAATTGTGCTGTTTTGATTTGTAAAATCTCTTTTGATTTTTGATCGAGATCATCGGTACAGCTACATATTTACAAATTAAATTGTTTTAGATTTTGGTTACGTGAAATTCGAATGTTTTTTGCAGAAGAATTGGCGATGATGATCCAATACAGACCTGTAATGATTTGCGAGTATGATCGCAACCTTTATGAACATCTAAGGGACTGAGCCTTTTATCGTTCTCCAATAACTTTACATTTAGTTTCAGTTGATAAATAATGTTTTATAATCTACTACAATACGATAAATATCTATGAATTTATAGTGTTTAAAGTCGTGATAACATCCGAATTTGATATTTACTAAACTAGGATCAGGTTCAAATAAGGAGGATCCTTATAGTAAGTAGGCGTAGGGAGGGTATCAAACGAACTCTGATTGAACTCATTT
>WOUH02000036.1:5133851-5151588 GCA_009936405.2 Stevia rebaudiana
TGTTATCTCTATCTTAACCATTGTACTTGTGAGTAAATCCGATGACGTGGCGAGCCCATGGAATTTGGGGCGTCACAAAGTTTCTCCCTACAAAGGGAAATGTTACAATTGTGGTGAATCCGGTCACATTGCGGATATTTGCAAACAACCTAAACGTGAGAGGGCTCACATGATGGATGAGGACACGCATATTATTGCTATGATCCTAATCTCACTTCCATGATGGAGGTTGTCTATTTGGTGTCTAATAACCTGAAGGGCTGGTGGTTTGACACCATGGCTACCCTTAATATTTGTCTCGACAAGAAACTTTTTTAGTGCATTTAAGGATGTGGTGGGTGATGAGAAGTTGTACATGGGTAATGCAGCTACTGTAAATATCAAGGGTGGAGGCATTGTTATTTTGAAGTGGATTAATGGGAAGGAGCTCACTTTGAGCAATGTGCTCTATGTTCCAAATGTGTGCAAGATTCTTGTGTCAGGATGGTTGCTTAAAAAGCCTGGTTTTCGTTTAGTTTCTTAGTATGATAAATTTGTTCTAACTAAGCGTGGATTGTTTGTTGGTAAGGGTATGCCCAGAATGGTATGTTCAAAATCAATGTAACTACTATGTCAAAAAATATGAATGAAAATCCTTCTACTTCTGCTTACTTGATTTGGTCTTCTAATGTTTGTCATGGTCGTCTTCGTCATGTTAATTTTAATGATGCCTCGTTTAATAAAATTAGATTTCATAGAAAACTTTTCTATTGATTTTAAAACTAAATTTAAAACTTGTGTTGAAGCTAAGCAAACAAGATCATCTTTTAAATCGATTGATAGAATAACCGAACCACATGATATAATTCATACTTATGAGTGTGATTTAAAATTTTTTCCCACAGGAGTTGGAAATAAGTACTTTATCACCTTTATTATTGATAGTACAAGATATTGCTATTGCTATGTATACTCACTTAAGAGTAAGGATAAAGCTATCGACAAGCTTGTCTTCCATAAAACCGAGGTTGAAAATCAAATAAATAAAATAATAAAAGTTTGAAGGGGCGATAGAGGAGGTGAATATGTTTCACCATTTGCAAATATTTGTGTACGAAGTGGAATCATCCATGAATTCACCGCTCCTTATTCCCTACAAAAAATGGCATTGCAAAACGCAAGAACCTTACTTTAAAAGAAATGATGAATGTCATCTTGATAAGCTCAGGTTTGAGCCAGGACATGTGGCGGGAAGCCATTATGTCGGCTACTTATCTTTTAAAAAAGATACCTTTCAAGAAAAATGATGTAACTCCTTATGAGTTATGGATGAGTAGAAAAATCATCCTACAAATACTTTAAAGTGTGAGGGTGCCTAGCCAAAGTGGTGGTTCCACCACCCAAGGTTTAGAAAATAGGACCCAAAAGCGTGGATTGTGTATTCATTGGTTATGCTCATCATCGTAGTGCATATCGGTTTCTTGTACATGATTCAAAGAATCTCGACATACACAAAACTAATGGAATCAAGGAATGCATCATTCTTTGAAGACGTGTGTCCTTTTTTAAAAAGGGAATGTCCAAGTTCATCAACAATGGTTGATGAGATTATTCAATATGAAAATGAAGAACAATCAGAGGCTTAAGAGCTTGAGCCAACACTACATGTGATATTCTCTGCTCTTCGTGATATACATCCTATTCATTGCTCCAGTTTAAGGTAGAATTTTGGGTGCTTGGATTACTCTGGCTGTTGTAACCTAGGAGACATACGAGTTCACATGGTGGCTCGAAATCTGTTTTAAGGGACATATGATTAACATAAATCTTCAACCAACACGTGGTTTTAGTTTTCAGCATTTTATTATTTTTAAAATTTGTAATTTGTTTACATTTTTGTTTCATCCAAATTTCTATAGTTTAATTGGATTATCAAATTAATAATATTGATATTATGTTTGTGAACAGTGTTCCTACAACCATCCCCTCGTGTTGGTGGAAAACCAATCTTTAAATACCGTAAACCAAGCTAAAAAAGCAAAACCGATATAAACCAAAGAAAAAGAAAATGAGAAAATTTAACAAAAGAAAGGATCCGCGAAGGGCATCCTTTTCGAATATAAAACTAGAAAAGAAAAAATTATATGAGGAGAGCAGCCCTCAAACCTGCAATCTACGGGTGGGTGGGTAGATCTAAGGGGCGGCACAACAAACTAGATTAAGACCGTTTTGTTAAACTTTTAGTTACCACCTATATAATATCAATCTCAATCCATACGAAAAAAAATGCGACAAATGGTTGTAGAATATGTGTTGTAGGTTTTGTGCACAAGTGTAAAAAACACGGTTTTTTTATATATTAATACATCCAGTTTTTAAAACATTTACAAAATTATATTTTATTGTTAGATTATGTTTAAATTAAAGAAAGTTTGTGGGTACTGGTTAGATATGGATTTGGGAGGCCAGAAAGAAGATAAGAAACTAACATAGGAAGAGAAGAGGAATTCGATCAATGCATGGCCACATGAACTGATAAGGAAGATTGTGGCTATATTCCCTCATATTTATTTATTTCCTATATTTTATTTAAATACCAACAAAAAAACTTATCTATAATTGTTTTGTATTTATAGTATCTTTTATTAGGGTCCGGTTCAAATAGAAACGACTCTTAAAGTAGGAAGGGCTATCATAACGACATGTCACATGAGAGAATTTTTCAAGAAGTGGTACATTGGTAACTGTGCCCAGCGCGTCAAAAAAATAAAAAAAAGTTAAAAAAAATTATAAAAAAATAAATAAAAATTAAAAATAAAAAATAAAAAAATTATAAAAAAAAGAGAAATGAACTGATATGCATCATTGTGTTTTTGATATGCATCATTATGTTTTTTAAATGCATCATTGTGTTTTTCGAACTTTCCATTGTATTATACGATGTGCACGTTTTGTACGGTTTTGTGTCTTGATTTGTGTTTTACTATTGTCATTGTGTTATACGATTGTCATTGTGTTATACGATTGTCATTGCGTTATATGATTGTGACGATATTACCCTTAACGTCTTTTCAATGTTCTGAATAATTACAAAAATATCACCATGTTTATTCTGGCCGTTGATCAAAAAATCCAATAGATGTACCCTTCCTACCCTAGCAATCCTCCTTAATATAACCCTACCCTCTTTTATTATATATGTACTTTTTAGCTTTCACCATTTAAATATGTTGTGGGATATTAGAGTGTTTTTAGAGCATTCACATTAACATCTATATATTTTTCTTTATAATTCATCAAAAATTACTATTTTTCTCTCTCCTATTCAATTAAATAATAATATTTTTTACCTTTTTCACTACTTTTTCTCTCTCTTATTTAATTAAATAATAATACTTTTTATCTTTTTCACTATTTTTTCTCTCTCCAATTTACTTTAATAAATAGTGTTTCTCTATACTTACTAGTTTCATTACTTTCTTTATATCTCTCTACTCACAACCACTTTCAACCAATCTTTATAATATAAATAACACACTCATATATTTTATAAAGACTCTAATGTGAATGCTCTTAGATGATGAATATGTGTAAAGAAATTAAGAAATTGAACAAGTGGATAACTCTGAAAGTCGTCAATATTACTTTCAAGTAAAAAAATTCAGTGATTCCACCAAAATTTTAGTTTTAAATTAAGAGAGTAGAGAGTAAAGGATTATAAAAAGTCACAAAATTCAATCAAAGTCTCTTATTCTTTTTCTTTAACTAGAAATATTAGAGTGCTATCGATTACATCAAATACTAACTAAAATTTCTTTGCCAGAATTTAAACTCTAACCTTTTACTTAAAAAGACAAACATATTCCAAGTGGTTAGTCCACTTCTTTATTTATCTATGAAAGTCATTTATTAGAGTGCCCGTAGTGGGCCGTGGGGAGGAGAGGAAGAAGCTGTTAACGCCCCCAACACCAAAACGGATAGGCGTGATGGGGGGCGTGGGTCGCATCACAGCGTGGGGGGGAAGGTTGAGTTTTTTTTATTTTTCAACTAATTATAATATATCATCTCACCCTCGTATTTTTTACTCATCTCTCTCACCTCCACTCACCCATTACACCATTTTTCTATCACCTTTCTCTCTTCTGCGTGACACTGACACGCCATCACTTACATCCCACCCCTCGTGACCACTATGGATAGTCTTACTTGGCTAGGAGAAAATAGAAAGAAAATTGCATATGGTTTAGACTTTAGATATTTTGGAAACTAATACATCGATTTAATAAATGTAGATATTCGCTTTTGGATTCCGTCAGTTTTTCTTAGCAACAGACCCGAAATCTTCCAGGAAGTAACCAAGTGCTCAATTTCTCCCGCACACAGGAACCGAACGATTCATCAATTTTATACATTTCTGCCCGCCGATCGACCGTCGCCGGCGAGGAGCAAGTTCCGGAGGAAAATTCGATCCGATCATTCTATCTGATCGGTATCTAAAATTATTTCCGAATTACATATTTTTTTAGTGTTTGAATGCATTATCCATTTCTGTTGCAACCTATTTTGTTGATCGTATGAGTGGATTTATAGAAATTTTGTAACTTTGCTATGTGTAATGCGAGTTCAGTGATTCTTGTAGGGTTTCGGCTGATTAAGGAATAACCTTGGATTATCCTGAAACGTATGTGAGATCTTAACCTAGGGTTTTGTTAGTAAAGTTTGCTTATTTGGGATTCTTCGGCTTTGCATGAAGCTTTGGTACTGTTTATGCTTCGGTGAAGAAGAAGAAGAGTATAAGAAAAGAGATACGATGGGGGAGAGAGAGGCCATTTTGGGGGATTTTGATCGTGATCAGGGGAATTCGGAAGAAATTGGAAATTCTGAGCAATTAGGTTCTGGAAATCGAATGGATGAAGATGATGGAGTTGAGCTTCGATTGCAGCTTTCTAAAAGTATCACGGAGGTTGATTTGAATTTGAGTTTGGGAGGAGAATCTTCGTCTTCTTCAGCTGTGTGTGTGCTTGAAAGATGCGGTTTGAACCGTGAATCTCACAGTAAACGTCCCAAAGTTCAACCTTTACAACCGTGAGAACCCCTTTCTTTAAATTGGTTTATTGGTAGTATTCGACTATTCGGTTTAGTTCGACCAAAATGGGTGTCCAAAACTGTCTAATCTTGCAACACATATGAATATTAGGGACTTAGTGACATACTAATATGAAAGAAACCGCAATCCAAAGGTGTTAAGTAAGTGATTCATTTATCCTTTTGGTATGTACATGATTATCGTGTGCTAATTTTTTTTCAGGGACTGTGATAACTTTCTTATATCTGATTCTTTTCAAGAAAGTATGCCCTTTAGTCTGATTGAGAAAGAGTCAACTCACGACAGTTGTTTGGTATCTGACAATGATGGGAGTCATTTCTTGTCTTATAGCTGTAAAATGGAGGAAGATGAAAATATTCATTCAGAGATGGATGATCAAGAAATTCAAATGGATCTTACAGATGACCTGTTGCATATGGTATTTAATATTTATCGCTCTTTGTTTCATCTTGTTTATCTTTTGTTTTATTCTTATTGTTACTGTGAGCTTATGGTTATTGTCACGACTTTTTAGGTTTTTTCTTTCTTGAACCACATTAATCTTTGTAAAGCAGCTAAGGTTTGCAGGCAGTGGCACGTAGCTAGTTCACATAAAGATTTTTGGAGGTTTTTAAATTTTGAAAACAGGAATATATCTCCACAACAGTGTAAGACTGCTGTATTTTATTTTGGTTATTTATTTATTGCTTTACCTATGAAATACTCATTGTTTTCTATAATAAGATTGTAACTACCTAAACTGGAAGTTATGAAATGGACTTTCTTTAGCAGAACGTTGTTCAGTTTGATTAAGGTAGAAGGATTTTAATTGCTTCATAACTCAAAGACAGATGTATTCATTATAGTTAATCCTCCTCATAAGCATGATTATATGTTTCCAAATAGGAGTAAGTTTTTAGTTAGATGAGGTTAAACTGGTTGGAAAGCTCACATAATTTTTAGGAAAGACCACAAAATCTGATATGTTTTTTTCGAATATTTTTAATATATTAATAGTCTACATATTAGAATGCTTGATTTTCGTATTATTGTCACTGTGTTGTCCTTTCTTTAAATTAATCTAGGTAAAGTATAAGCTTTTCCAGTTTGAAAAAAGTTCTCTCCTGATACAAGGACAGTTTACACAAGATTTTAATTTGTTAACAAGTTTATACTATATTTCCCATCAATCGAATTGAGTTCTACAGAATGTTTAATTATGACAACACATATTATAGTTGTGCTAAACAGTTGATTAGTCTGCTAAAAACTAATTCTTAGTTATATTCAATAACAGAATCTTACTTATTTTTGTTTTTTTTTCAGTTGAAGATATGTGTCATCGATATCCAGATGCTACTCAATTGAACATTAACGGGACGCCAGCTATTCACACACTTGTAATGCATGCAATGTATTCCTTAAGGTGATCACTTTTTATCATTCAAAACTGTTAATTCATTAAATGATAAGCTAACTGGATATTTATTTTACTAATTTCAGGAATCTTGAGTGTTTAACTTTGGGAAAAGGACAGTTAGGAGAAACATTTTTCCAATCTTTGACTGATTGCACCATGTTAAAGAGTTTGATCTTGACCGATGCTATTCTTGGTAATGGCATTCAGGAGATACCAATATACCATGATAGTTTGCAACACATTCAAATTGTGAAATGTCGCGTGGTCCGTATTTCCATCAGGTGATAATTAAAGTTACAGTTAATTAAACAAATGGTCCTTGTAGTTAGGGTAAAGTAACAGTTTTGGGTTTTATGCTTTCAGTTTTGTAACAAGTCTGGGTATTAACGCTAACCTCCGTTTAATTTTTCTAATATATTTAGGAGAAATGACCAAAATACCCTTTGACTTTTACAATTCAAAAGGTCATAGAGTATTTTACTCATTTTTTCTTAATTTATAAGAAGACGTTAATGGAGGTTAGCCTTAATACTTAGACTTGCTACAAAACTGAAAACATAAAACTCAGACATATTACTTCCTGCAAACCACAATGACCATCTATGTAATTAACTCACAAAGTTATAAATATTATTAGAATTGTATACGGTTGGATGAAATAAATTTGCTGAGTAATTGTTAAATCTTTTTTACAGGTGTCCTCAACTTCAAACATTATCTTTAAAGCGAAGCAGCATGGCACATGCAGTACTCAACTGTCCTATTTTACATGATTTGGATATTGCATCCTGTCATAAGCTTCTAGATGCTGCAATCCGGTCAGCAGTGACATCATGCTCTGTTTTGGAGTCATTAGACATGTCTAACTGTTCTTGTGTTAGTGACGAAACACTACGTGAAATTTCATTAACTTGTGGGAATCTGAGAATCTTGAATGCATCATACTGTCCCAACATCTCTCTTGAGGTAATTAATAGTTTTGTAAGTTAATGTTTGTTTTATTAACCAAACCCTATATTGTATGTTTTTTTTTTTAAATAT
Organism: Stevia rebaudiana; assembly: GCA_009936405.2. NCBI lineage: Eukaryota > Viridiplantae > Streptophyta > Magnoliopsida > Asterales > Asteraceae > Stevia > Stevia rebaudiana. The sequence goes on from WOUH02000036.1 coordinate 5,141,378, forward strand.
ACTGATGACGTGTTAATATTGTTTACAGTCTGTGAGGTTGACAATGCTTACTGTTCTCAAGCTTCATAGCTGTGAAGGAATAACTTCTGCTTCTATGTCTGCTATACAATATAGCTATATGTTGGAGGTGAGAATGTTATATGTCAGCTAACTTCTGCATTTTTATTTTTTGTTTATTGGTTTTTTTAAAAAGAATAATATCTCCACAGGTTTTGGAGCTTGATAATTGCAGTTTATTGACATCAGTCTTTCTGGATCTTCCTCGCTTACAGAATATCAGACTTGTACATTGTCGCAAGTATAATAAGACTCTAAACCGGATTTATAAATTATAATTATAAATCTCTTATGAGAGAATTATTCTGTTAGCATTAATAATTTCAATTAATGTTTGGTTGCAGATTTGTGGATTTGAGTTTAATAAGTGCGGCATTATCATCCATTAAAGTCTCTAATTGTCCTTCACTCAAGCGAATCAACATTGTATCAAACTCGCTTCAAGTATGGTTTAATCATATTTATTCTTTTGGATTCTTACTTTTAAACGAATTCATCTTTCCACATTCTTGAATTGTTTTTATTTTAATGCAGAAACTAGTTTTGCAAAAACAGGAAAGCTTAACTTCATTAGAGCTGCAATGTCCAGGTTTACAAGAGGTTGACCTCACAGACTGTGAATCTTTAACAAATTCTATTTGTGAAGTTTTTAGTGATGACAGCGGTTGCCCCATGCTTAAATCATTAATTCTTGACAACTGTGAGGTAATTAACATTAACTCACTTTTCATGAACATTAATTCCATTAATTTCACCGTTTGACATGTTAATTTTCTGCTTCCATTTTAATTAATTATACTAGGAGAATAGTTTTCTGATTTTCGGTCCCGTTTATTGGCTAATTTTTAGGTTTTTAGTTACTGATTTTTTTTTAATTTAATTATTATTATTTTTTTTTTTGTGGTTCAGAGCTTGACAGCTGTGGAATTTTGTAGCAATTCATTAACTAATCTTTCACTTGCTGGATGCCGTGCTATCACTTCTATCGGACTAAATTGCCCGTATCTTGATCAAATGTCTTTGGATGGTTGTGATCATCTTGAAACAGCAATATTTAGTCCAGTAAGTGAACCAATGATACATTCTCTTTTATCATCTTAATTATTTATCAAACCGCTAAATTATCATGAAACCATATATATGTTTTTTTTGTAGGTCGGTCTTCGATCTCTTAATTTAGGAATATGTCCTAAACTTAATTCACTCAAAATTGAAGCACCAACAATGGTGTTACTTGAATTAAAGGGATGTGGTGTCATATCAGAAGCATTAATAAATTGTCCACTTTTAACATCTCTTGATGCATCCTTTTGCAGGTTATATCAAATCTTTCTTCTTTCACTGTATCCATTTATAAATTAGCTAATAAGATGCGAATGTTTTATGATCCACAAAATACAGCCAACTGAAAGACGATTACTTATCTGCAACTACTGCCTCGTGTCCGCTAATTGAATCACTAATCTTAATGTCATGCCCATCTGTTGGTTCAAATGGACTCTTATCTTTGTGCCGACTTCCAAATTTGACATCGCTTGATCTTTCGTACACATTTTTAACCAACTTGCAGCCTGTATTCGACTCCTGTGCGCGATTAAAGGTTTAAATTCTAGATGTATTGCTATGTTATGTTTGCAGAAAGCTAACCTCCGTTAAACCAGGGTGAAATGACCAAAATACCGTTTGACTTTTTAAAAGGTTAGGTGATGAAGATTCAAAGGGTATTTTGGTGATTTCACCCTGGTTTAACAGAAAAGTTGATGGGAGTTGGCTTTGAAACCCAAACTTGTTACAAAACTGAAAGCATAGAACCCAAACCTCTTACTTTTTCGCAAACTTGCGGCTTATTAGTTTTTGTGTTTGTTTTTGTAAGGTTTTAAAACTGCAAGCGTGCAAGTATTTAACCGACTCATCACTCGAACCACTTTACAAAGATCGGGCTCTACCGACTCTACGGGAATTGGACTTATCATACGGGAGCTTGTGTCAGGCTTCCATAGAGGAACTTCTTGCTTGTTGTACTCAATTCACTCATGTCAGTTTAAACGGGTGCGTTAACATGCATGACCTAAATTGGAGCTTTAATGTTGATCGCATGTATCTATCATCTACTACCTCTGATCAGCCTCAACGGTTTTTACAAAATCTCAACTGTGTTGGTTGTCCAAATGTCAAAAAAGTCCTTATTCCATCAGTCGCGCGGTTTTCTAATTTATCATCGTTAAACATCTCACTATCTGCAAATTTGAAGGAAGTTAATGTTGCCTGTTTAAATTTATGCTTTTTTAACTTAAGGTGTGGTTTTCTCCCTTGACTGTTACGTTCTTTGTTGTAATTCTCAAATAACTTAAAGAGTTAACGTTTACGCGCTTGCCACCTCAGCAACTGCAACTCATTGGAAATCTTGAAGCTGGACTGTCCAAGATTAACTAGCCTCTTTCTTCAGGTTTGCATCACGTTAGTTATCGTCTTTTTAAGATATTTTTTTTAATTTTTTTTTATTTGTTTGATTTCTCTACTAGTCTTGCAATATTAGTGAAGAAGCAGTTGAATCCGCCATATTAGAGTGTAACATGCTTGAAACACTAGACATCCGCTTTTGTCGAAAGGTAAGTCAAGTGTTAAATTGTTTCTTTTTTTTTTCGGGGTTGTGTTTGAGTTGGTTTTGGATTCGAAACAAACAAAACCCAAAATTTTGTATTATCACTGAACTGAAAACCAATCGGTTTTGGTTTATGGTTTTACGTATGGGTCAGTTTCGGGTATAAATCCAGGCTTGAATGTTTGGGCCTGAAAGATTGGCTCAAACTGAATTTGGGCCGAAAATTTCTGCTAACTATTTGGGCCTGAATTTTCCAGCTGTTGACTTGTAGACACTTTTCTAGTAATTTATTGTTTTAAAAAACTAAAAAATTAAAACCTGAACCATCGGTTATTAGTTTGGATCGGTTAATCCAGTTTTAATTATGTTAATCGTTTAACCTTTCTTTGTACGCGTTATTGCAATAGATAATTCCGACGAGCATGGGAAGATTACGGACCGCATGCCCGAGTTTGAAACGTATATTCAGCTAAGGAAATTTCTTTCCACTTATCTCAACATTCTAAATATCAATAATGTATTTTAGTAATGTGTTGTTTGTTTCAAACTTTCAACTCTAATTTTTTAGGTTAATAAACAGTTTGTTGTTCACATTAGGTGGTGTACTTGTGTTATTTAATAAAACAATTTTTCGATTTATAAAACTGATAATGTATTGGGTAAAATGTAAATAGGTTTGGCTTATATTGTTAGATGTGAATTTAATTTGATGAAGTAAAAGTTGTAATGATTGGATATATTTATGAGGGTCATTCTTGTGACTTGGTTGTTTGTTTGTACAAGCTAACTACATATAAATGCATGTCATCATTGTGTTGCATGGGGCTAGTATTATTTCAAGGGGACCAGCTAATATCTTGCATACGTTTTTTCACTCTTAAATGCACAAAACTAATAATATAGTTGATTAAGCAAGTGAAGGTATGATGATACGGAATAATATACTGTTTTTTTTTATAAATTTAACATTATAAATGTTGGTATACTATTTTTTTAGTGGTTTTTATGTAGTTGTCTTAAGTAAGGTTTGTACTTGCAAACACTTAACAAACACTAATAAAAGACGGTTTCACATATTGTCATTTAGCATTATTTTCATACATTGAAATAATATATTACATGTTGCCTCCCTTTGGGCAGTTGGTGCCTCTTGAGCTGTTTTTTGATGTGATCGGTATCATACCGGTACCAGATGCATTGAGTAATAAAGTTAGAAGGTATTGTTGTCTTTTCTTTGGTCAAGGATTCAAGCCATGTCGGAGGTGATTAAGTGTACAATTTTTTTGTTAAGAAAGCTATATGTTTATGATTCACCACTTTATACTGTTAAGTTCAATAAGACTAATATGAACATTAATTTTCTTGTAAATCATGATATTAGTAGGACATAGGTTTGTTTTGTTTTTAAACCTTAAATACGGCAATTGGAGAGCCATGTGACAAGAAAATATTGCCGTTGGTTGGTAGGGGCCTAGACACTTCCATACACGCCACGCACGTGATCGCGGGTCCATTATATCTCTGATCCTTTTTTTTCCTTTTTTCTCAATGAATATTAACCTTTTTTTTTTTTTGAACGGCAAAGTTAGTAGTTAGAATGTTAGTATCACCAAGTTAGTATTAATTTCACATCTTGCCTAGATTTGAACCCAGGACCTTCAAGAGAATATTTGTTTCCCACCTTCCTATTAACCACCAGGCCAAGAGATCATTGGTTCAATGAATATTAACTAAGAGAGAACTGGAGAGAGATTTCCGAAAAACAAATACTCTAGAGTCTTTATATATGGATATAGATACCTTTAAACGGCTTGTATTAGTTTTAAAAACACGACCTGTATTAACTAATACTAATTGTATTGACAGAGGTTGAATTGGGCAATATTAGTTGTTACGGTAAAAATTTAAACCAACATGGGCGTATTGCTCAGTGCGGTCAGCATTAGTTATGAACCGTATAGATATAAAAATTGGTTAATTTGATGTTTTTACAAACTTATATGCTGGTCAATACGGATTGTATTTTTGTTATATTCAGGGATATTTGTTATTAAGGAGCTTAGGAAGGGTATATATGATAATATCTCAAATCTATATGTTTCTAAAAATTATATAAATATCATAATGTGATATTTTTAAGAGAAAATTAGAGAGTGTATATATGTAAGCTACTTACTGGGTGACCTAGTTTTAGTATTATGTGGTTTCATTAAATATCTTGATTGTTTTTCTAATATAATTAGCACATACGTAAATCTTCTATCATCACTCATCTCAAAAGAAATGAGTGTCTATTTTAAAACCGGTTTAACCGGATTTTAACCCTTTGTCTGGCATGAAACACTGTCGGGTTTTTTGTATAAACCGTCGGTTTAATCGGTTCAACCGGTAAATACGATTGAGTCGTTTTGGTTATCATGTAAATAAAGCGCGCTATACACTTTTACTAACCATACGCCGCCTTGTATCTCGGGTTTAAAATCTATACGTTGCCATCAAAATTATTAACCATACGTCGCCTTATATCTCTGAATAGTTGCCATCTCTCTTCTATAAATCATCTACGATCAATCTTTCATCTCCGACCAGTCTGCTATCATCGATCAATGTGAAATTTTATCTTTTAGGCGATGATGAACTTAATGCATCCAACACTCTAATATTAGAAAAATTGTATAATAAGTTATAATATTTGTTATAAAAAATTATATTATAAAGGCATCATCTTAGTTATTTCCCTTTTAAAAATTTATATTATATATCTCAAAAGGAATCCAAATATACTTATAAAATGACATCACAGTTTTAAAAAAGCTTTGAAACCTCATTCCCATCCATTTTCGTTTTCAATATGTTTATTTTTCCACCAAAGCCTAACTATTATTAAAATCTTTCATTCGTTTACCTACTCATCAATTCAGTACTTTCTAACTTTCGTTCTGGTTATTCTATTCTATGAAACTTCACTATCAATCTTTTATATTTTTCGTTCTTTTATATGCTCGTCTAAATTTGGAATTCTAGTAGTTAGAAAACAAAATGAGCAAATAGGTTTTTGTTCTATTTCACTATTTGTATTTAATTTTCAATGCACTGTGCGTTGCCTACACGAGTTAAAGATAGTGCACGAAATGTTGTTCAACACAGTGTAACAACGTATCTAACAATATATGGTATTACCATGATAAATTTCACAACATTTATAACGATATATTTGTAATTGTGTATTGGCTTTCAATGATTTATTGTTTCATGCAAACACTAAGAAAGTTAGTAACAATAGCTTGTGGCTTATGGCGTATAACGTTCTTTCATGTTGAAGAACCATTCTTAAGTTACAACACCAATCACAATTAAGGTCGTTCATTGATTATGCATTACACACCTAATTTTTCTATATTGATTTGTTTATAATTGTTTGTTATTTTAGACAATATACTAATGATAAGCTAAGAATATAAGATGTGAACATATTATACTTATATACTTAACATTTTACTTTAACAAAACCGAAGTGTTAAACGACTCTCATGATCGTCTCACTGAACATATCCATGTTATATTAGAGACAAAGTAACAAGATTTTATATACAACTCCCAATGTTTTAAAACATATTCCATAAGAGGTGGTTCATGAGAAAACCATACTCCATGCGATAAACTAAAAAACTTCACTTAAATTAACTTAAAATAGGTTTTTTCACTTTAAGAAACTTTGATATAACACATCTAAATACAAGACACTCGAGATGAGATACATTTAACATTTTATGAATTTAAAGGGGATAACTTGGTGGTAAAGTGGTGTATTTCTCAACTAAGTGGTGTGGGTTCAAATCTTAAAAAATGCAGGCATGATGATTTTAATTGTTAAAAAACAAAAAAGAATGTATTTAATGAAGTTTAGTTAGGTCCAACAACTTCTTTCATTAATTAAGAAATATGCTTATCCTTTATAATATTTTAACTTTTATAATTATCAAAACTAACATTCTATATAACAGATCATTAAGAGGTTGTTTGTTTAACTTTTAACATGCTCTTAATGGTTCAAATCTCTTATTGGTTAAGTGTTTAATGGTTCAGACTGTTTGTTTCACGAGCAGATGTCCAGATGTCTGAATGACTCAAACATTTGCCTCTGAATGGTTAAGCATTATACTGAGTCTGAATGGTTAATACTTCTTATTTGAATTGGTCAGACATTTTTTCTCTGAACCGTTAAGCATTATATAGTCTCTTAATGGTTCAGAGCTCTTACTAATTCAACACTTAATGATTCAGACCTCTTACGGTTCAGCACTTATCCGTTTACAAGTAAAATATATTTTGTATGCACTTTTTGTTCAAACACTTTTGTTTTGTAGAAGTGAATAAAGTGATGATGACCATGTCATAAACCAAACTCAGCCTATTTGGAAAACACGTTTTTTATATAAATTTTGTCACGCTGAGATTTATGAATTTAGATTACACTATTGATTCAACAATCATTTAACTTAGTAGCAGGTAATGTTTATTGTCGGTACGTATTAAGTAATATCATATCATACGAGCGAACGATAAATTTTGGGTCGTTTTGAGCCGATGGTCTCTCTGGAGCAGGCTTTTTGTCTCATTGGGATAAGGGTAAGGTCTGTATATATCTCACCTCCTCCATACCCTACAAAAGTAGTAGGATTTACGGGTATGTTAGTTTGTTAAGATTAAAAAAATAAACAAGATCACAATGAAATGGTATAAAACGTTTGTAAGGTTAAATAGATGTTTTCTCAATCTCCGAATAAAGTATCCACTGTCCCTCTGCCAATGCTCTGTTTCTCTTTTTATCACTCATTTACTCACATCTATCTTCTCTCACAACCATAGTCATTAGACTATGCGTAGTGATAAGGGCGTGGAGAAGGTGTAGGTTATGACGCGTTAGTGTCACGCAGGAGAGAGAAAGGGTGAAGGAAAATGGGTGTAGTGGTAAGTGGTGGAGAGAGAAAATGTATTGATTATTTTAATGATTAATTTTTTTTTGATTCTTTTAATAAGTTTTTATAAAAACTCTTGCAACAACTAAATTATAAAAAATAGGGCCATTAAATAAGTTTTTATAAAAAACTCTTGCAGCAAATATCTTTTTTATGAAAATTGAGGGGGTTAAAAAGAAAATATCTTTGAAATTAATTGACCCACTTCGACTTCTTCATCCCGGTTTCATCTCTCGCCGGAAAAACGGCAGATCTTCAATATTCCGATCAAAAGCCGTGGGCCCCACACCCCCAACGGCTCTTTCTCTCTTCTCCATAGCCGTGGACACAGCAACGCCGTTGTCTCCCACGCCCCTCCAACGCCACGGCGTTTTGGTGTTCCCGGCGTCGCCGCCCCCTCCACGCCCCTTTTCTTGCCCACTACACCCGGTCTAAAAGATGTTTGAAACTTCAATTTGATGTTTCAAAAGTTAAATTGGTGATTAATATCCTTGATTACGAGCTATTCTATAAAAAAGTTGCTAGTGGTTTTAATGATACAAACCTAATAATTAAGCATGGTCATAGTGGATGCATCTCTCGACGAGATTAGAAGGCGAATTCTATGTAGTTATTGAAATAAAAAATATGAAATCTTCATGAAAATATTTAAGTGATGCATACTTTTTACGAGCCTTTAAACACGAGATGAAGATCATGTCAAATGAAATTGGGAAACTCAAAGTCTCAAGGAAGATAATTTCACAAGAAGATACGAAGAAGCAATATGTTTCACAATTTGTTTTTTGGCTTAGTCGATTAATGAAAGTATACAAAAGATGTTATAAAACATTAATAGAAAAACCTAAATAAAAAAGAATAAGAAAAGGGATAAATCTTTTCATGATGAGACCTTGTTGTAGCGCATTAACAAATAACATCGCACCGATGATCCCTGAACTAATTAATTTACAAATCGACTTTAATTAATGTTCCACCATATTTGACCGCTTGACTTTCACGTTATGTACTTTTTGGTCATAATTGGTGGCCCCGTTCCCATGTGCGTAATCGAAAGCCGCCCCATTTGGGGATCGATTTAAATATTTAATCAAGCTTTACTATGACTGTGGTTTAGTTTTAATAATAATGTGAAATTGTGATCAACGTTATGTTTCTTCATAGTCCACAACTTTAATTAAATTTCATGCGTTGTGAACACAGACCGTTTCCAACGCATAACATGCGAAAGCGCATGTGTTGGCAAGATTCACTACAAGGATATTTAGAAAGAAACCTGTCAAGCAGATAAATCCCCTTGATCGGACCCTACCGGGTTTCGAACCCATTACCTCCATCTTAATAGAAATCATGGCATATAATCGAGCCAAAGGCTTGCGAGACGCCAATATAAGTTTGGTTTAGCGAGCTGCTGGTTGAATTCGGACGCTTTTGAGCTATGTTTTTAAAGCTAAAATGGTCACTTGGACAATGAATTGGAACCTTCACTAGTTTTAAGACCACATTTTTTAAGGATATTTTTATTTTAATATTTAATTAGTTAATAGTCTAACTATTTGTTGTTTAAATAAAGTTATATTTATAATTTGTCTATAAAGTTGTAAAAGGCGCTAGGCACTAGTCGGGCGGTGATGTACCGCCTAACGCCTATGCGGCCGCTTATGTTGATTTTTTACAACACTCTTTATCTATAGTGGTTTGTTAGAGCTAATAATTATCTAGTATATATGTTTAATAGACGATTCATGCATGTTTGAATTATCTTTTAAAAGTTTGAGTTGGGATAATGATAGAATTATTAAGCTTATAAATAAGAGTTTAAAGTTACAATTGATCAAGGATTGTAATACAATAATTTGACTATAAATAGAAATTTTGTGTTTTTGGGGTTTGATTGCCGACGTATGGTATAAAAGCTTGGTAAAAGAAGAGGTTTAACAGTATGAGGAAAGACTTTTTTTTTTTCCTTTTCATTTTATGGAAAGTGTGAAGAATTTAATGCTTTCCTAAAAAACAAACAAGATCAGATGGTTTTCAGAAGAAACAATTCTATAAGCTCCAGTGGGGCATTGTTTAATTAAAAAACAGGAAATATTTTAAAAGATCTATTTATGAATAGGATAAGGCGAAGTAAATGAGAACGACATGAAATCTATTTCCACATGTCATTTACCACCACCTCAATACCATCGGCGATAGGGATTGATAAATATTGACACTCGAACAAAATTTAATATTAGCATATCAAAGATCAAACAATTTGTTTTTTCTTCCTTTTTTTTTCTTGTTAAACTAAAAAAACAAAATAAAAATATAACACATGACAATCTAATGAGTTTTGACTAAACAATTTGCAGAGTTGTTTAGAACTAATTCATCAAGCTTTATAATCTTATCTTTTTAAGGTTTAGAGTTTAACGTTTTCAACATATATAATGGTATGAAAGACACATGGTTGTTCATAGAGGTGGGCAAAAAATCCGGTTCCAGAACCGGAACCGAACCGGCGGTTCCTCATCGGTTCCAGAACCTAGCCATAACCATAACCGGAACCGGTTCCACCAAGAACCGAT
>WOUH02000036.1:5151688-5161968 GCA_009936405.2 Stevia rebaudiana
AAGTGAGTGATGAGTCTGTAAAAAGGCAGAGGTCTCTTTCTTTCTGCAACGTTTCATAAAAACCAAAACTTGAGAGCGACTACAGATAGTACTTAATTGTATATAACATCATCTTTCTTTCTCTGCTTCTATATATAAATGGCAAATCTTTAACCCAAAGAAAATTTTAATTTGCACTTTAGAGATTCTTTTAAAAATGTTTACAAATTGACCCAGATGAATCTTTATTCTTAAGTATTCGAGAATTTATAAAATATTTGATACAAGAAATGGGTATTTTTTCATACTGAAAAGACTGTGAGCATAGAGAGAGAAATTGTGTAAAAGTTAACAAGAAGAGGGAAAAACAATAGCTGTAAATTGTGCAGGGTTTTATAGCACAGTTTCTGCTTACCTATATCCTTGACACTACTATTATGGTACTATTTCAATTTCAATTTTCTTTACTTTATCTTCCCCATAATAATAACAATAATGCATATATGCTAGATGATACCACTTTAATCAAGGACAACATGCTCTGCTGCTAATGAATCTTTAAAGATTTTAACGAGTCTCGCCGGAGATTTGAAGACACGGCGGAGGACGGTGGTTGACGGTGGTGGGTTTAATGGAGTCTTTAAGAAGAAAGATTCAAGCTTTGAGAATGATGGGGTTTGTTTGGTTTCTTTTAGTTTCTTCAAGCTTCTTGCTTTTGGTGAACTCTGATGACGGTGAGTGTTTTTCATTTTTTAAAATGAGAAAAAGGGTTTCTTGATTTCAAACTATTTCCATTTGTTAATTACGATTTGCAAGAAATTGGAATCCCATTATCATATTCAGATAAACGACATGAGTTGATTGTGCTGTTTATTTATGGTTAATTTAATATGATTTATCAGAGTGTTCTTTGTTAAAAGTTTAAAAAATGACTATTGTTAATGCATGTGCTTTGTGGGTATATTTTAATTATTATTTTTTAATCTATTTTTAATGATATAGGAGGGATATTGTTGGAGATGAAGAAATCTTTTAGAGATGTGAACAATGTTCTCTATGATTGGACTGAGTCACCATCTTCAGATTACTGTATGTGGAGAGGTGTTTCTTGTGATAATGTCACCTTCAATGTAGTTGCACTGTGAGTGTATTTTATTAATTATTATTATTATCCAAAATCAAGTACTTTTGAAAAGATTTGACTTTTTTTAGTCAAGGTGTTGACTTTTTTTGGAACCACTTTCTAGTAATCTTTCAGGTTTGAATCTTGATGGTGAACTGTCACCAAGTATTGGAGAACTTAAAGGTTTACTCACCATGTACAGTTTCTTCACCTTCAACTCATCATCTTACTGAATCTTGAATAAAATAAATTAAAAAATAATGATTTAATCTGGTGTTAAACAGTGATCTGCGTGGAAATAGATTATCTGGTCAAATCCCAGATGAGATTGGTGATTGTAGTAACCTTCAAAGCTTGTAAGACATTATTTTATAAATAACTAATTTTTTTTACACATTTTATTGTATAAATAATAATTAAATTGTGTTACTAGGGATTTATCATTCAATATGTTAACTGGAGACATTCCGTTTTCGTTATCAAAGTTGAAACAATTGGAGCTCTTGTAAGTTTATTCTCAAATTTGTACTATTTCAGTTATAAAATTGATATTTTATTGTTGAAGCATCAGTCACATTTAATAACACCATTCCCATTTGTATTACAGAATCTTGAAAAGCAACCAATTAATTGGTCCAATCCCTTCAACCTTATCACAGATTCCTAATTTAAAGATTTTGTAAGAATCATGCGTTCCTTTTTTATATAAAAAAATATTTAAAATCATAAATTAATTAATAAAAATGATGATTATCCTAGGGACTTGGCTCAAAATCAGCTAAATGGCGAAATTCCTAGGCTTATATATTGGAATGAAGTGTTGCAGTATCTGTAAGTTCCTATTTTTAAAAACTGTATAATATTATATATTTTTAAATGTTAGTTATTTATTCATTTTGACCTAAATAAGTTTACTTTTGTATTCAGAGGATTAAGGAGCAACAATTTGGTAGGAGAGCTTTCGCCCGATATCTGTCAGTTAACTGGCCTGTGGTATTTGTAAGTATTTTATTTTATTTTTATTTTCATGGTCTCTGTTTACTCTTCTTTTAAGTTTTTTCTAATTCATGATTATGCATACAGTGATGTGAGAAACAATAGTTTAAGCGGTACAATTCCCTCCAATATTGGTAATTGCACCGGCTTCCAGGTTTTGTATGTACCCAAACCCTAAATGATTAAATTTATAAAAAAATATTAAACATTTTTTGTTTTTGTATTTATTAAGATTATGTGTTAATTATGTTAGGGACTTGTCATACAACCAATTAACCGGAGAGATACCGTTTAATATCGGGTTTCTACAAGTAGCCACATTGTGAGTCTACCGCTTTAACTTCTTTCAAGTAATTATAAACTATTTACATAATGATATATAAGTATATAACATGTATTTGGATTTTGACATAATTAGATCACTACAAGGAAACCAGTTATCCGGCGAAATCCCATCTGTGATTGGACTCATGCAAGCACTTGCGGTTTTGTAAGCGAGTCTTTACGGTTTTTCGTATTCACAATCGAAAAAATTATATCTTTTTATTAAGGATGTTGGTATTGTAGGGATTTGAGTTGCAATAACTTAAGCGGGTCGATTCCTCCAATCATTGGAAACTTAACTTACACAGAGAAATTGTAAGAACACATTTTGTTTCTTTTTGTTTATGTTTATGTTTATGTTATTAGTCAGTAATCAGATAATCAATTTAAAAAACAAAGAACCAAACATCCTTTAATGATCATTTATATATCATTATATCATCATCTTGAAATATTTTTTATTTTTTTTGCAGGTATCTCCATAGTAACAAATTGACGGGATCCATTCCTCCAGAACTCGGGAATATGTCAAAGCTTCATTACTTGTATGAGATGCTTATATTGTAATATGTTTTGAATTATTAATATTAATTATTAATGGTGCTTAACAAAGGCGATTTGTTTGTTTTAACAGGGAACTGAACGATAATCAGCTTACGGGTCATATTCCACCAGAACTCGGAAAGCTCACCGACTTATTTGACCTGTAAACTTTGCAAATTTCATTTATTTCATTAAGCAAGTTTGATTTTTTCTTCATTTACTTAATATTTTTGTTAATTATAGTAATGTTGCGGGAAATAAACTTGAGGGGCAAATACCTGATAATCTTAGCTCATGCACTAATCTCAACAGCCTGTGAGTTTTTAACTTTTTATAAAGTTTACATATTTATTCAAATAATAATTATTTTTTTTTATAATCGGTAATAAGTCGTTTTGAATTCGCAGAAACGTTTACGGGAACAATTTAAAAGGCACCATTCCTGCTGAATTTCAGAGGCTTGAAAGCATGACATACTTGTAATCACCTGAATCTTGATTCGGTTCATGAAGTTAACATCATGCTTATGAATATTATTCATTTCTCCATGGGATTCCAAATTTTAATCTTTCTTCTTTTTTTAGGAATCTTTCATCAAACAACCTTGTGGGTCCTATACCAATTGAGCTGTCTCGGATCGGTAACTTGGATACATTGTAAGTGAATCTGAACCGTTGATGACTTTTACTTGATCAAACTATCGGTTGTAAACTTGTAATAACCGTTTATTTGTTTTATTCACATAGGGACCTGTCAAACAACAAAATCAGTGGCCCGATTCCTTCTCCGCTCGGTGATTTGGAACATCTTTTGAAGCTGTAAGTTTCCTTTTATAATTAAATTTAAACATGCCATCATTATCACTTAATCACATTTTTCGTTTATGTTTTGCTGTAAAACAACAGGAATCTGAGTCGGAATGAGTTCACCGGGTACTTACCCGCTGAGTTTGGAAACTTAAGAAGTGTCATGGACATGTAAGTAATCATATATCGATTCATAAGCTTCTTTTAGGTGTAATAACTTTGAATTATAATTATTATTTATTTATTTATTTGCAGAGATCTTTCTTACAATCATCTCTCTGGTGTACTACCTCAGGAGCTCGGTCAACTTCAGAATTTGTTTACGTTGTATGTTACCACATGAGTAAATTTTCTAGAATCTGGTGAATCACTGCTAAATAACATTTGTTTCTTTGATTAATATTTTGCAGAAAGTTGGAAAATAATAATTTTACGGGAGGTTTGAATTCGTTGGTGAATTGTTTAAGTCTTTCATTTCTGTAAGTTTCATCAACACATCTTTAGAAGCTTTAAACGGGTTATGTTCACCGGTTGACAGTTAACACATGCACAACAACCATATTCGCGGGTTGATTCCTCTCCTATTTTTTTTAAGTATGACACTCTTTAAAAAATTTAATAACAAACATGCTAAACAAGTCAACCTAAACATGACCCGTTTAGCTAAACGGTTCACAGGTTCAACCCAACAAGACCCATTTAAACTAAAACCAAACCCGTGAATTTTGTGTTACGTACTGACGTTCGTATCGTTTTGTATAATATGATTTTTTGCTAACGGGTTTTGGTTCTGATGATCGTCCATTTACGCAGAAACGTATCATATAACAATCTGGCAGGAGACATTCCTACAGGCAATAATTTTTCTAAATTTTCCCCCGATAGGTATGATACTAACACCCGTATATAATAATATAAGTGTATAGTTTCCAACTATCATATAACGCGAATCACATAAATAACATTCCACCATGCAGCTTTCTTGCCAATCCCGCGCTTTGCAGCAGTTCTCTAAATTCATGTCATGCTTCTCGTTCCACCGAGCGAGGTTAGTAACGATCACTAAAAACTTATATTCAGTTTTGATGATTCCATAATAAAGATGCTAAAACAACGCGCGTTATTCTTTATGTAGTGACAATATCTAAAGCAGCAATACTAGGAATCGCGCTTGGTGCGTTGTTTATACTCCTTATGATCCTAGTGGCGGTATGTCGGCCCCACAACTCAAAACCTTTCATGGACGGGTCGTTTGATAAACCCGTTCATTACACATCACCGAAGCTTGTGATACTTCACATGAATATGGCACTTCATGTGTATGATGACATCATGAGGATGACCGAGAATTTGAGCGAGAAGTATATGATTGGATATGGTGCGTCGAGCACGGTTTACAAATGCGTGCTTAAAAATTGTCGGCCCGTGGCTATCAAGAAACTGTATACGCATTATCCTCAGTATCTGAAAGAGTTTGAAACCGAGCTTGAAACGGTTGGGAGCATCAAACATAGAAATCTTGTTAGTTTACAAGGTTACTCTTTATCGCCTTCCGGAAACTTGTTGTTTTATGACTACATGGAAAATGGTAGCCTTTGGGATCTTCTTCATGGTGAGTATATTGCTAATACGCGGTTTATTGATGTGGGAAGATGGGTGGGTTAGACGGGCTCAGGGTTTATCTAAATGGGTCGTCTTAATCTGGGTCGGGTTGGTTGTTTTTGCAAATTGGAACCTCATGGATGAAAACTGCTAAGGGTGGACTGAAACTGTATGTCTTTACAAACCTCAAGGACGAAAACTGCAGTTTACTCATCACAAAAACTATATTTTTGTAATAATAATCTAATTTTCTTCAATAAACTTGTTTTGGCCGGCTATTAAGACATAACTGGTCAACCCATTTGACATGTTAGAGATAAAACATAACCCAAGTCGACCCAAACATGCAACCTTCAGTAGTTGTTAGGCCCGTTACTCAAACTCATGAACATTTTGTGGTTTTTAGGCCCGTTAAAGAAGAAAAGGCTCGATTGGGAGACGCGGATCCAAATAGCACTTGGAGCGGCCCAAGGGCTTGCATATCTTCACCACGATTGTAGTCCTCGTATAATCCATAGAGATGTGAAATCATCCAACATTCTACTTGACAAGGATTTCGAAGCACATTTAACCGATTTTGGAATCGCTAAAAGTTTATGCACCTCGAAAACGTTCACTTCAACTTATATAATGGGGACTATCGGTTATATTGATCCTGAATACGCACGTACATCCCGACTCACTGAGAAATCTGATGTCTATAGTTACGGGATTGTTCTACTTGAATTGCTTACAGGAAGAAAAGCGGTTGATAATGAATCAAACCTCCATCATCTTGTTAGTTTTCTTTTCAAGTTGTTCTTGTTGCTCGTGTTATTTTTATTAGTTTTATTAATTTTATTAAAACTCCGAATCGATTGAACTTCAGATCTTGTCAAAGACAGCAGGCAACTCGGTCATGGAAACAGTCGACCCCGAAATATCCGCAACATGCAAGGATTTAGGCGAAGTGAAGAAGATATTCCAACTCGCGCTATTATGCACCAAACGACAACCATCCGATAGACCAACAATGCACGAAGTGGTTCGGGTCCTCGGTAGCATCAACCCGTCACCAAAACACAACCCGACGGGCCCCACCATGTTGGTCCCGTCTTCAAAAGTGTCAACCTACATGGACGAATACGCGAACCTCAAGACCCCACATCTGGTCAACTGTTCATCCATTAGCACCTCGGATGCCCAACTGTTTCTGAAATTTGGTGAGGTTATATCTCAAAACAGTGATTAGAATTGGGGAAGTGTAAAATGTCTATATTGCCCACGAACCCGTATGAAGATTTAATTAGTATTTGTAAAAACTGGTGGATCCATGTGGAGGTCTGTTGTAGTTTTATGAAATGATGATGGTACTGTTAGCAGAGGTGGACCCATGGTATGAACATGGGTGGGGCGGGATCTGGGTTTGGGTCAGGGCTAGGGTCGCTGCAATAAATGGGTCCGTGAATGGGGTCTAGTGGGCAGGTGGGCTGTTAATACAATTTCCGATGAAACATTGGTTTTTTTACTGAATATGTAATACATATGATGAGTGAGGCAGAATAGTAGATGTTGATGGTTAATGGTCCTTTAAGAAACGACAAAAGTTTCATTGTAGAGGTAGGGGCCTGGGTGAAGCCGAGATTTTAAATGCTATGTCGTATATTATTGTTGTGAATTCGGGAATTATACTATTTTCAAATGCTAAGATTTGGGATAAAATTAAATGAATAAAATTTAGGCAATTTTAAGTGTCAATTTATTATAAAAAAGTTAAAAAAAAAACTAATAAAATGGTAGTTATGTCGCTGATTTTATTGTAATAATTAGGTTATATCTCGTGTATAACATGGACTGAATTAATAATATTAATAAGTAAGCTCTACAAATAATAAAATGATATTTTGGAAAAGAAAGTACAATTGAATTCACGTAAGAATACGTTTATTAACTAAGTAATACAATAACAATATATTTTCTTAAAAGTTTGTTTTTTTATCATTTTATTTAAATATGCTTTTAAAAATTATCATTTTTATAAAATTCCCATTGTTTAAAAACTTTGGTTTTTTATACATGTTTTTTTATTTAATTATCTTTTATAAAAATTTTATCTTTTTTGATGAGACAAGTTTTAAAAATTTTGTATTTTAAAATAGTTAGTTGTTTTACTAGCATAGTATTTTTCTAAAACTCTGTTTCATAAAAAGTTTGTGTTTTTAATAAAATTAATTTTTTATATATTAAAATATAAGTTTATGCACAAAGTTTACAAATAATGTTAGTATTAGTATTTCATATAATTGTTTAATTGTAAAATAAACATTTAATATTATTGATAAGTTTTTAATAAGAGAGAACAGAAAAGTTATAATAAGAAAGCATAAAAATGTAACATGTGTCAAAAAAAAAATAATATAGATTATGGATTATATATATTATATATTATAGATGACAATCTTAATATGAAATACAAAAAAGTTAGAATAAATATTAATTGAGTTGAAAGGTGTGGAGTATATTTTAATCGGACTCGATGATCCTCAACCCTGGTGGTTAAGGTGAGGTGTCTAAGGCATTTTCACATAGAGATGTTTAATGTTTAAATCTCGCTAGGGCATAACACCCTTTAGTGAGTTATGAGGGTTTTACCTTAGGTTTCTCCTTCTTGAATAGTTGGACCACCCCAGTAAAACTATAGGGAACTTTGCCATTGATGCCCAATATTTGACCAATTGATGTCGTTAAAATTAAGAAATTTTTAATTGGAGCTACCGTGATTTGATAGAAAAGCTCTAAGATTCTAAGGTTGTTAGGAGTAGAGCTCAAAAAAACATGAGGGGCTCTTTGAGCACCTTGTTGTTCTAAGGGATAGAAGCTATAGCAGGTTGGCCATGAAAAATCCGCATGGATCAAATTAAATACACATGAAAATGATATTTGAAAGTAGTTGTAAATTGGTAGTAAGTTATTCAATCGATATCAATTTAAAGTTACATAGCAAACTAGTACTTAGGCAGCGAACATGTGTAACAACTATGAACTTTGTTAACATGATCACCACTGATGTAGGCATCTTAAAACAGTTAATACTCTGATATCATTATGTTAGTTGCCTTAGATTGTTGATATAATACTCAAGATTAATGTTGCCAATTCTACAAAATTTATTTCTTAATTATTCATTCTATTTCAAGAGTTTTACTTATCATAATTTAGGTAAGGTTACTTTATATATATGAGAATTTCTTATATAAACAACCAAGTTATAGGCTTATATATTTATCTTCGGTTCACATTTACTAGTCCTCACCTTTTTGTGTCACCTCATACCTCTTATACTCTATTAGTCTATTAAACAAATTGTTAAATAGAGAACACGTTCAAGCGTAGTTTTTCTAAACTTTCATCGTATGAGTGTGATACTCGTGTCGTCCATTGCTATTTCTATATCATTGCTCCGGATTTCAGCCTAGTGGTATGACCCACAACACCTTCTGTTTTAAAGTAAGTCGACTTAGCAGGGCTATAGTTTTTAAACCATGTATCAACTTGCATGTCTAAATTCTACATGTGATTATATGCATGTGCAACCTAGGACATTCCTTGTTACAAAAAAAATGTGCTCTATTTAATCTTTATCTGTGACTACAAGCTTAGATATATTGCTTATGGTCAATTTACATTTAAATATCAACATGACAAGGATAATCACTTGAGGATCGCATGATATGTATTCAACACTAATTCGGGTGTAAACTTGTTGCATTTTCCTCCACATTTTCTTTATATTTAAAGCATTCAAAATTATGGAATCCCCAACCACATACTTATCCCTAAATACATTGTACCGGGGAACCTTGAGAAAATATATAAAAATAATCCTGCATCTGAACCCCCCATCCTTATATCTTATATCCAAACATTTGGGGAAACCACAATGCTATCCTAATATTTGAGGGCACAAATTTATTCCCAATAATTATTATATATGTTTATTAAGTGGTTTTAAGTGAAAGAAAAAAAGACAAAATTATAAAATGATAAATAACACTTTTTTTTTTCTACGTAAAATGTGGATAGATATGAGGAATGTAATATGAAAAGTTTTAAAGATTAACAAATTATGAAAGTAAATGTGAGTCTTAGTGAAACAAAGGGGATGGGGATTTTCTCTGAATGCTCTTAGTCATCATATAAAACTATTATGTGCATACGTGTACACGGTTAAGTCATAAAATAACATTACACGCCCACAAAAGGGTCCGCATTGGGTTGAATAAACCGAAAGTCCGAAACATAAAAAGTAAGCATACGGATGGAAAAACCTTTAGGCAAGCTAATTTGATCAGCCATGCCCCTTTTAGACTATGCGGTATGCATGGTTACAGGGGCGTGGGTGGCCCCAATAACGCTCCCAACACTGCCTCGAGGTGGCGTTATTGGGGCGTGAGTGGTGGCGCCGTGGGTGGACTCAAGGGCGTGGAGTGTGATTGACTTTTTTTTTACATCTTGACAACCTAATAATCTTTACAATGTTATAATTTCTAAAAACGGGTGATTTTATTTGTTAGAATTTAGATTGTGAACTAAACCTATAAATATTATAATATGATCGATAACCAATATCATGTAGCATCATTATATGATCAGTAACCAACATCATGGTGCATAGCATGTATTCACCTCACGTATTTAATATTATAATAGATCACACTGCATATTCCCGTAATACTATAATTAATGAAAACCCTCGTGTGACACCTGTGAGTCAATTTTGAAAAGAGTTAATTGCAGTTTTCGTCCCTGTGGTTCACATGAAATTGCCAATTTCGTCCATTTTTTATTTTTTTGCGTGTGATACTCTATGGTTTACACTTATTGTCATTTTAGTCCAAAAACTAACTCTGTTAACTCTATCACGTTAA
>WOUH02000036.1:5162068-5191142 GCA_009936405.2 Stevia rebaudiana
TAAAATGGCAATAAGTGTAAACCATAGAGTATCACACGCAAGAAAATAAAAAATGGACGAAATTGGCAATTTCATGTGAACCTCAGGGACGAAAACTGCAATTAACTCTTTTGAAAATAATGGTTAGTTTCTTGGATGTAGTGTTTTACATCTGAAGGCCTTAATTTTTTTTGGATTTTAATACTCTTCTCTTGTTTCACACGTCTCACAATCTATCGCCTTTAAAAACCTCTTAAGGTTTATTTTTTAATGTATGCATGTGTCATGTGTGTTAATTAAATTGTTTAAGACTCTCTGGTGTGTCCGGTGAGTGGCTCGGGCCACGCCCAACACCGTCCCACCCTTGTTTTTCCCAGGCGTTGCCCACCCTGACATGGGTGGATGCACGGCATGAAAGAATTTTTTTATTTAAGTATTTATTTTCTAATCAATCATAATCTCTCATATTATCTCCTTACTAATCACAAAACACCACATCAACATCATACTTTTACCCACTCAAGCACCACTCATCCGGGCATTTCCACTCTTCCACTCACCCACTTTACTCACTCTCTCTCTTACGTGGCACACCACTCAAGCCCCACTCACCCGGACACACCGTATAGTCTAATAAAAAAATCAAATGTTGTTATGAACTTAAATCTTGTAATGATTATATGTAAAAGAAAATTAAGAGTTATTGTTAAAAAAGAGTTTATTATTTATATGTAAAAAAGAACAGTAATGTAACGGGCGACTGTTGTGAAGTAAAAAGGTAGGGTGGGTTTAAAAACTATAGAAACTTGAAATAGGCAAACATCTTTACGTAACTGCAGGATTTAACCCCAAATTCCATCCCTCCATTAAAATACTCGAACCTCTTTGTAGGACCTTTACTTTCACTGTTAGGGCGGGAACTCCGAATTCACTCCAAATTTCATCTAGGGTTCCTTTCAATTTCAAACTTTCCATTTGGGGCTTTTGTTAGGGTTTTCGATTTCGATGACCTTCATGATTTCTTCGATATGATGAGTAATAGGAACGCCACTATGATTCTGCGCAAGGGTTCCAAGGTTTGGGTCGAAGATAGAGACACCGCTTGGGTCGCCGGAGAAATAACTGGTTTTGCCGGAAAACATGTTCAAGTTGCCACTGAATCCGGGAAACAGGTAATGAATTTTGTTTTTGTGCAGAATTTGTCAACTGTGTGGGATTTCTTTGTGTTACTTGGTGCTTAAGTTACTTATTGAAAGAATATCCGAATATGTTATGTTCTAAGATGGTTTTGTTTCTGTTTGACCAAATTGTAAATCGTTTTCTTCACGTAATATTTGTTTGAAATTGAGACATTTGAACATAAATGAAAGGTTAAAGCATCTGCAGAATGTATTTCTTAGTGGCTTATGTAGAAATCTACCATAAGCTGTCAAGGGATCATAGTGAATAACTGAATGCTGAAGCTAATACATGTACAATTTAAAGTATATTGAAGCTCAGGATTCTGCTGGCTGATTTGTTTTAAATCACTATGGACAAATTTTGGTGTTGATTTTCTAAAATGGTGGAAAGATTACACGATAATGACACGCAGCTTTAATTCTATAATGAAATCCAAACTTTGAAGATTGATAGTTGCATCAATATAAATTTCCAATAATAGGTTTGAGTCTAATTTATTGTCGTTTTAATATGGAGAAATAGCAGTAGCACTTTTATACAAATTTCGGAAATAACTGATTTTTGCAATTGGTAAAGAATCTTATTCATTGTCACATTAATGTTTAATTTCAAATGCAAGGTCATTGAATGCTTAATTAGCTATCCACAAGTAGTAACATGATGAATAATGATATAAGTTATTGTGCTATTGCAGATATAGTATTATGGTAATTATTAGATACATGAACTGCAGGCAAGGTTGTTACTTGCTAACTACATTGGAAAGTTACCCACCAGAAAATATATGAAAAAACTAGAAACCATACTGGCTATTTCTAGTAACTCAATTGAGTCAGGAATTAATGTGAGCATCAACATAAGATCAAACAAACTAATACTAAAACTGAGCACTGAAACCCACAATAGATTATTAGAATACCTTTTTGAGAGTTTAGACTAAAGCCCATGATGTTTCAATGTTCATATTAGGTGGAATTAACATAAAGATTATTAGAAAAAGAAACATAAAAATGGCGAAATGATTTGTTAACTCATGACGCTAAATTTCATGAAAGAGAATTATATGGGAAATGACTTTGATCAGTCTAACTTTTCTTGTCATTATGAAGGTTTTGGCTTTTGCGGAAAAGCTGTTACTTAGAGATGCTGATGCGGATTATGGCGGGGTGGATGATATGACCAAATTGGCTTACTTGAATGAACCTGGAGTGCTTGATAATCTTAAAAAAAGATATGCACTTAATGAGATATATGTAAGTGACATCTATTTTAAACTTGAAAACATATTTGTTGATAGAATTGAGTCAATGACCAATGAATTTCAAAATATACGCATGGTCAAATGCATGTATATTTTCTAAATTTTGTCTTTGTATGTACGTGTTTACTCTCATACTAGTTCGGTTTTTGTGCATTTTGTTGGTCCATATAGTGTGGATTTATATTAATAGATTCATAGGAGTCTTGTAGGTAAATTTGCATGTTGATTTTTGAATGTAAAAGAGGTCATATTGAAACGTACTGAGTCTAGTAGAATACATAGATACATACATTTCTGGTTCGCGTAACATTTGGAAATGCTGACAATGTTGAAATTTTATATCATGAATGCTTAACATACCCGAATTGAATGCTAACTAATGATTTTTGTACAAGTAGATTTGTGCAGATTTAGCTGATTTGGTTTTTGTGTTTATGTCAGACATACACAGGAAGTATTCTAATTGCTGTAAACCCGTTTACAAAGCTTCCTCATCTCTATAACGCGCATATGATGGAGCAATATAAAGGAGCTCCATTTGGTGAACTAAGTCCCCATGTATTTGCGGTGGCGGACGCATCTTACAGGTTTCTTAAGTCTTGTTTATTTTTTTAACTGTTTCATTAATTCTTGATGGTGGTATGATGTGTTCGCTTCGTTTTGATTGTGTATATGTAGAGCAATGATGGGTGATGCAAAAAGTCAGTCAATATTGGTCAGTGGAGAAAGTGGGGCCGGAAAAACCGAAACAACAAAGTTAATTATGCAATATCTTACTTATGTTGGTGGTCGTGCTGCCAGTGATGACAGAACAGTTGAACAACAGGTTCTAGAAGTAAGTTCTACGGGTTCGTATATTGGTTTGTCATTTTGTATCAGTCAATTTTTAATTATTTTCTTTTCCATTATTACAGTCCAACCCCCTTTTGGAGGCATTTGGTAATGCAAGGACTGTTAGAAATGACAATTCAAGGTTTTTTGCTTTTGACTCATATCTCTTTTCTAGTTACTCATTCACTTTGTTGGTCACCATGTTCTTTTTTATTGATATATGTATTAACTGATTATTAACTGAATAACTTTGACTGTAGGATACAGTTCTTTCTTTCATAGATTATGTTGTTTTGTAGAAATAAAAAACCAGACTATTAAGCTTAATTCAACCAAATAACATCAGTTATATGGTTTTTCATGTTACTATACAACTCATACTCGTTGGAGACTTGATTCATTAGTTTAAAAAGCTATAATACTTATTAGCTCATAATCCAATTATGGGAAAGTTTTAACTTGTAATGTTGCCTTTTGATTGCAGTCGTTTTGGCAAGTTTGTGGAGATTCAATTTGATGCAAATGGTAGAATATCGGGTGCTGCAATCAGAACGTACCTACTCGAGCGGTCTCGCGTTGTCCAGATTACAGATCCCGAAAGAAACTACCACTGTTTTTACCAGTTGTGTGCATCTGGAAGAGTACTCTTTCTTCTCTACACTCTCTTTCACTGATAGAAACACATGTTTATGTAACACACACGTGCGTGCGCGCATCTATGTAGCCTCCTACGTATATATGCGGGGATAATGTCATTTAAAACTTTCAGGGACTGTTTGTTTACCTTAACAGGCTTTTAATGGTTCAGATCTCATACTGGTTCAACACTTAATGGTTCAGACTATTTGTTTCGCGAGCAGATGTCTGAATGACATTTGCCTCTGAATGGTTAAGCATTATACTGAATCTGAATAGTTAAGACCTCTTATCTGAATTGATCAGACATTTTTCTCTGAACGGTTAAGCATTATATTGCCTCTTAATGGTTCAGACCTCTTACTGATTCAACACTTAATGATTCAGACCTCTTACTGGTTCAGTACTTGCCCATTCAGAAGTTGTCAAACAGCCCCTAAGTAACCAATGCTTTAGAATTTTTTATTTGTAATTTTCATTTTAAAGTTTGAATGCACATAGTTTAGTGATGTAGTCTCTTGTTTCCAGGATGCGGAAAGTTACAAGCTAGGTCATCCAAGCAACTTCCATTACTTAAATCAAAGTAAGATATATGAATTGGAGGGTGTGAGTAGTGCAGATGAATATGTGAAGACTAGACGCGCTATGGATATAGTTGGAATTAGTAATGACGAGCAGGTCCTTTACATTTCTACAAACATATTTATTCATTGTTGTATTGCTTTTAAAAGCTTTTGACTTGATTGAATAGATAATGTTTTAAAACTTAAAAAATGGATTAAAAAGCTATATTATCTCTTATATCATTTTGAATACATTTTGGTGACTTTCAACACTATTGCTCTGCTTGACCTTCTTGAACTGCTTCAGTTTTTCACTATTTTTTTAATTTTACTTATTATTTTTTAGGAAGCCATATTTCGTACATTGGCTGCGATTCTACATTTGGGGAACATAGAATTTTCTTCAGGGAAAGAGCATGATTCTTCAGTTGTGAAGGATGAGAAATCTAATTTCCATCTTCAGACAGCTGCTAATCTTTTTATGTGGGTATTTTATATTATTCTGGCAACTTTCTCCTTAATCTGTAGTTCAACTTCATACTTCATACTACTATTTCAACTTTGGTTTCCATATGTTTTTATTTCCTCAACAGGAAATTTATGTGATTTATGGTTTTTATTTTCAGGTGCGATGAAAAACTATTGTTGGCGACTCTGTGCACACGTTCTATTCAAACTCGTGAAGGGATCATAGTTAAAGCTCTTGATTGTGATGCTGCTGTTACGAGTCGTGATGCTTTAGCTAAAACAGTTTATGCCCGCCTGTTTGATTGGTCTGGCTTTATTTGCATTTAAAAAATCATTCTGTTGATTCTCTATTTACTCAACCTTTTGTCTTATTTCAGGCTTGTTGAAAAGATCAATAGGTCTGTTGGGCAAGATAGTAATTCTCGCATGCAAATTGGAGTTCTTGATATTTATGGATTTGAATGCTTTAAGCATAACAGGTCGGTTTATGATATTTTTTAGTTTGATAGTTCTTTGCTGTTGTATGTCATGCCTTGTATAAAATACGTTCAGTAAGTCTGACAACTGCTGGTCCTTATTTATTTGTTTATTTTAAAATATGGGAAGGGAGAATTGATTATATGATTTTGAAGATACACACGTGCATGGACACACACACAAACACTTCATGTTTGTACTTCAAGATTTCATAAAAGTGTATGTTTTTGTTAATCTGTTTTACAGTTTTGAGCAATTCTGCATTAATTTTGCAAATGAAAAGCTTCAACAACATTTCAATGAGGTTAGCACTGATGTATATCGTATATCATGCATTTTTGTTTTACAGTTTTAGCCTTTCCTGAAACATATAAGTGTATCAATAATTAAATAATTGAACAAAAAACTCAAGGTTCTCCTTTTGTTTGCTTTTCTTTATGTATCTGTTTTATATTTTATCTTACAAGTCTTTAAGTTCTTTAACACATGTCATTACTTTGGTTTTACTTCCCATATTTATATTTACATATGCAACCATTTTTGTGCTGGATTGTTGCAGCATGTTTTCAAGATGGAGCAAGAGGAGTACCGGAAAGAAGCAATCACTTGGAGCTACATTGAGTTTATAGATAATCAAGATGTTTTAGATCTCATTGAAAAGGTTATCCCTTATTCTGATAACATGACTTTCTGTTTCATCTCTTGAATGCCTATAGTTCCAAGATAAACACCAATCAAATGATTATGATCATTTTACAAACCAAATTTTTCTCACTTCTTTTAAGGGAATTATGTTAGTCCTTTGAATTTGTTAATATGAAAGGATATATTTTCTGATAGTTTTCTCTTGTGTTGACCATTATTTTTGAAGTGTTTTATACGGTCTTGAAATGATATAACTTGCATGTGGTTTTCAGTTAACTTGTCTGTGATAATATTGCAAGCCGCCTTTTTGGGTTATTTACTCATTAAATCTTTCCTGGAAACACTGTAATCTTTTAATTCATAGGCTTGGAGATTTGAAGAATTATTTTCTGTTTCACTTCTGAAAACTTGCATTATGTATCATAATTCCATTAATTTCATATCTTTGGTTTCTGTTTTTCCTTATCATCATGTTCTTTGAAATTGCAGAAGCCTATAGGAGTAATTGCTCTACTGGATGAAGCTTGGTACATATCGATTCACAGAAATCTTATTAGTGCAAATTATCTGCAAACTGTTTTAGCTGAAAAATATTCTTATCTTTTAATACATGTTCTTGCAGCATGTTTCCTAAGTCAACGCATGAAACATTTGCAAACAAACTTTTCCAAAATTTGCAGACCCACCCCAGGTTAGGAAAGGCAAAGTTCTCCGAGACAGATTTTACCATTTCTCACTATGCTGGCAAGGTAAGTTATACACTTAATCACAATACAAATGTTGAGAATATTTAATCACATTTCTTCAAATGCAGGTCAATTATCAAACAGATTCATTCTTGGATAAAAACCGTGATTATGTTGTTATCGATCACTGTAATCTGATGTCATCATCAAAGTGTTGTTTTATCGCCAGTCTTTTCCCAGCATTACCAGAAGAATCTTCAAGATCCTCATACAAATTCTCTTCTGTCGCATCTAGATTTAAGGTATGGTTATATCATCTATGTTAGCAGACTTTTTAGACTTTGTTTTGTCAGCTTATTGTTGAAGTTGATAATAATTATTATGTTCATGTTTTTTTGTTCTCTTTATGGTTATAGCAACAACTACAAGCTCTCATGGATACCCTCAGTTCAACAGAGCCTCATTATGTCCGCTGTGTGAAGCCAAACTCTGTGAATCGACCTCAAAAGTTTGAAAATCAGAGTGTGTTACATCAGTTACGTTGTGGGGTCAGTGTCATCATATTCCTTTATTTTTTTTATATATTGTTTCATTGTATCATATCAACGTTAACACGTATCTTTGTGCGTTCTTGATTTTACGTTACTTGACTAATGTTAAGTGAGAGGGAATATTTTATATCGGTTGAATGGAATAAATATTTTTTACTTCTTATGTGTTCTGTAATATCTTGTTTTATTAGTTGGTGACCCACCAGCTACAAAACATACAATTAATATGTGAATATTTATCTGTTTGTTTCAAGAAGTTTTACGGTGTAATGTGATGTTCTTTAGGGTGTTTTGGAAGCTGTCCGAATCAGTCTTGCTGGTTATCCTACTCGAAAAACTTATCACGAGTTTGTTGATCGGTTTGGAATCATCGCAATGGAAGTTATGAATGGAAGGTAAATTTAAGGCGGTCTTGCTGAATTGAACCTTACATAATATTTGTTGAAGCTAAATCTAATGAATCAAATATCTAATTTATAAATTTTGATTCCTTGGTATTTTAAAAATAATCCTTTTTTTAATGCTGTTAATATTTTTACTGGCAGCTATGATGGACGAGCAATGACAGAAAAAATCCTGCAAAAATTAAAACTTGAGAATTACCAGGTTTGCTTACTCAAAGCTGCAACATAACAAACGATTCTGCTTAACGTTTGTAATTAGGGTTACAATATTACTTATGCAGATGATCTGCTATTGCAATGATATATAACCTTTTATTTATATTATCTGACTTTTAGTCATATTTTACAGTTGGGGAAAACCAAAGTTTTTCTGAGGGCTGGTCAGATTGGTATATTGGACTTACAACGCGCTGGAGTTTTGGATTCTGCTGCAAAGTGTATTCAGCTTCGACTTCGCACATTTGTCGCACGCAAAGATTTCACATTGAAACGAGCAGCTGCGGTTTCTTTCCAAGCATACTGCAGAGGTTTATCCCTTAAATTTTAGTACACATTTCTTTTTTACTTATTGTAATCATTCATATTAATTATTATACTTTTCAGATTGTTTAGCTTTATATAAATATTTTGACCAATTTTTTTTTTTAACTTTTTGAATGATATTTATGCAGGTTATCTTGCTAGAGTTGTATATGCTGCAAAACGAACAGATGCTGCTGCAATTTGTATACAAAAGTATATTCGTGGATGGTCGCTGATGAATGCTTATACACAGAAACGCATTTGTGCTTTATTCTTACAAGCAAGCATTCGTGGTTTCATTACTCGAATTAGATTTTTACACATAAGGGAACATAGAGCTGCAACTGTAATTCAGGTAAAGTTTTTTATGTCTAAATTCTTATTATTATTTTATAAAGATTTCTGCAGATTAGTCTGTGTGTGGAAATATTAATCGTTAACATTTTATTCTCAATGTTTTATTTTATTTTATTTAATAGGCTCGATGGAGGACGTTTAAGGTTCGTTCTGCTTTCCGACATCGACATCGCGATATTACAAAAATACAGTGTCTTTGGAGGAGAAAATTGGCAAAGAGAGAACTCAGGAGGCTTAAGAAGGTAAAGAAGCATTGGTTTGGTTATCAACTTATCATTTCTTTCTTTCTAATTGTGATATTTGATTAATCATTTTGCTTCATATTTAACAGGAGGCTAATGAGACTGGTGCCTTGCGATTAGCAAAATCTAAGCTAGAAAAACAGTTGGAGGATCTCACGTGGCGCTTGCAACTAGAGAAAAAATTAAGGGTATTGGTTTTGGTTTTAGTTTTGTTCTCGCTAAACGCTTAACAACTTTTTTGATAATATTTAGATGCTTTTTTAGTAATGGGACCACTATTTAATGCAGGGTTCAAACGACGAATCTAAATCTGTGGAAATCGCTAGACTTCAGAAAATGGTGCAATCATTGAACCTTGAGTTAGATGCAGCAAAATTAGCTACTGTTAACGAATGCAACAAGAATGCAGTGCTGCAAAACCAGTTGCAGATGTCAGTTAAAGAAAAATCTTCATTGGAAAAAGAACTTGTTGGAATGGCGGACCTGAAAAACGAAAATTCATATTTGAAGGTTAGTAACAAAGTTAGAAAGTCAACATTTTAAAACTTGCCAGTTTTTATGTGGAACTTATTTTCTGAAAGGAGAAATTAACCTATAGAAAAGATGATGGCATCAAAAGCATTTTTTAAACTATATTTGTTATTTGATTTTACTGCAGAGTTCATTGAGTACATTGGAAGAAAAGAACTCATCACTACAAAGCCAACTTAATGAAGCTAAAGAAGAGGCATCTAGTTACTTCAAGAAAATGAGAGAGGTTGAGAAAACATGTTTGCAACTCCAGCAGAAGTTAAAGAGGTTTATTTTTTTAATCTTTTTGTAGATTTTACAAATTTAGGAGACTCTTTTTTTTTTACTTGCAACCTATACTAGGATCTTAGCTGTATGTTTATAATTTTTTTTTTACTTCAAGCTTATTATATATATGCTTGCTAATTGGATCTTGTTGTTTTACACTTGCTTTATTTTTCTCTGTAGTTTTGAGGAGAAGTTTTCGAGTTTGGAAAGTGAAAACCTTGTTTTAAGGCAAAAGACGTTAAGTACCCCTCTAAAAGGAAACTGGCCAAGTAACACCAAACCGTTTATTGAGGTATAATTACTGCATCTCATTAAATCTCTTTTTGCTATTTTATTTTATTTTTTAAATTTTTTTTTTTTAATTTAATTTTATTTTTTTTGTGGTTAGTAGCTTTTTGCTATTGACTGCAAGCTATAATTACTTCATATACACCAAGTAGAACCATATGAGCTTTTACCTAAAAAGGAGATCTAGTTAAGTTGTACATAACTTTTAAAAAAGGTGGTGTTTAAATTTTGAAAGGGATGTATTTTTGGGCTGGATATGTTAAAGCAGTTGTTTAACTGATAATGTACAATGATTCACATATTAAATGCTGTAATAGAATGAATTACCAATGTGGTTAGTATATTCTATCTTTAATTACATAGTTAATTGCTCACTCTCTTACTTGATCTCATTGCTAATGTTAAAATATTCTGACTTTACTCAACTCAAAAATTGCTGATTTTCTTGTGGTTTTGTACACAGAAACTCTCTGGTGCGCTTAATCCCTTCCAGGAGCGAAAATCTATATATGTAAGATCAGTATGCTTAGTTTATTTTATTTTATTATTTATTAATAAAATATATTAAATTTTTTTTGGCATTTTTTTAATTCTGGTGTAGGAAACACCTACGCCTACCAAAAGCGGAAATCCCATTTCCCAAGCTTTGACCGACTCCCGCCGGTCAAAGATGACTACCGAAAGGCACCAGGTTTGTTTTTCAACAAGTTCATCCATACGCGCGCTTACACTTTACAATTTGCATGATTTCTTCATTGTGAAACTTTTGTTGCAGGAAAACTCTGAAATCCTCTTGCGGTGCATTAAAGAAAACTTGGGATTCAAGGATGGAAAACCAGTGGCTGCTAGTGTTATATACAAATGTCTTCTTCATTGGCACGCCTTTGACTCTGAAAGAACCGCGATATTTGACTTTATCATTGAGAACATTAACAATGTTCTTAAAGTAATTTCTTCACTTATAATATAATTTTATTTGTAAATCCACATTTTTTTTGTTTCTTATTTTCTCTTTTGTAGGAGGGTGATGAGAGTGCTATCTTGCCATACTGGTTGTGTAATGCTTCAGCTCTTTTATGTCTGCTGCAAAGAAATTTTCGGTCCAATGGTTTCTTGACACCTGTATCTCAGCGTTCCGGTTTGTCCTCTTTTGCCAACGGGAGGGCTGCTCAAGTAAGCTTTTTTATTTTAACCTTTTATGTTTTTATATTCTATAGTAATTTTTTAAGTATGACTTCTTATTTTATGCATACTTTAGGGATATACTCCACACAAATACATTGGTGGGGTTGATGATGTCATCTCTCCAATGGAAGCAAGGTATCCAGCTATATTGTTTAAACAACAGTTAACTGCTTGTGTGGAGAAGATATTTGGGTTAATAAGAGATAATTTGAAGAAGGAAATATCGCCTCTTTTAAATTCGTGCATCCAGGTTAATGTTACTTCTCAGTTATTAATTTATATATATTTGTGTCTATTTTTTCGATGGCGTCACATTTGAGGTCTTTGCTTTTGTTACAGAACTTAGAAACTTGTGATATTTTGTACAAAAAAATGTAGGATGTAAAGTTTAGAAATTGTTTTTAATATGTTGTAAGAAAGTAGATTTATTATTGGAAATTTTCTAACTTATTATTATTTTTTTATTTTTTTTGTAAAGGCTCCTAAAAACCAACGGGTACATGGTGGTAAACCATCTAGGTCACCTAGCGGTGTGCCTCAACAGGCGGCTGGTGGTCAGTGGGAGAAAATCATCGAGTTCATGGATTCTCTTATGGACCGTTTACGTGGAAATCATGTATGATAAAACTCTTGCTCTCTTTTACTAGTTTATAATTAATTATTCGTGAATATATGTTTTGAACAATAATAAAATAGGGAGTTATTAAATGTATATGCCTACATGCAGGTACCTTCATTTTTCATACGTAAGCTGACCGTTCAGGTCTTTTCGTTCATCAACATATCACTTTTCAACAGGTATTGGCTTTTTTTATTTTAATTACATATTCTCTTTGTTATATGAGTATTGAGTTTATTAATTAAAAAATATTGTTTGAAGTCTTTTACTGCGACGAGAATGTTGCACCTTTTCCAATGGGGAATATGTCAAATCTGGTCTAGCGGAACTGGAGAAATGGATTGCCAATGTAAAAGAAGAGGTATATATATTTTAATATTTTTTAGTTTTTAGCATGATTTATTTGTTCTAATACTCATTGTTTTTGAGACTGACTCGACACTCAATTTAGTTTGCAGGGCCTTCTTGGCATGAGCTAAACTATATCAGACAAGCTGTCGGGTTTTTGGTAAATCACTGCTTGCTATATATCATTAATGTTTTTTTTTATTATTAGTTTTTTTTACGAATTCACTTATAATTATTTATTTTAATTCCTAAAGGTAATACACCAGAAACGGAAAAAGTCTTTGGAAGAAATCAGACAAGATCTATGCCCGGTATATCTTAATCTGATTTTAAGTACCATTATTTTTTTTTAATTTCTTTGTTATCAGATATAACTTTAACTGAATGCTTTGAACAGGCATTGACTGTTAGGCAAATATACCGTATAAGTACGATGTACTGGGACGACAAATACGGGACCCAGAGCGTATCAAGCGAGGCAAGTATTGTTACTGATTTACTGGTTTATTATCGTTCACATAATAAATTTTAATTTATTTTTTGTTTCATGTAGGTTGTTGGTGAGATGAGAGAAATGTTGAGCAAGGACACTCAGAATCTTACATCCAATTCATTCTTGTTGGATGATGATCTAAGGTACGTTTTTATACATAGTTATTGTTTTTAATATATTTGTGAAAACTGTATTATTTAATCTTGGTTTTAAAAGACCTGTTTGAGATACAACTTAACCCAAATCTACCCGTTTGTGTATTGTAGCATTCCATTCTCTACAGAAGACATCTACATGACGATTCCCGCAATCGATCCGACAAATATAGAGGCTCCTTCGTTCTTATCTGAATATCCTTCAGCACAGTTTCTTTTCCAAAATTCAAAGTGAGTTTTCTGTTCATAATAAGGATAAAGCTGTGGGTCTAGAACAACAACCTTTTTTTATTATTATTATTTTTTTATTTTGTAAATCTTGTATTCATTAGTTGTGTCAGTTGTAGTGGATTGATTGTTCTTTGAAAATCAAATAGTAGGTATGGATATGTTTTATGGTTCTATGGGAATCTAGTGTATATATTCAACTTGTGATCACAGTTTTAATGAATCATTGCAAGTATTACTGTATTAGATGTTTCATGTTTATATCAAAACATATTCAAACAATTGTTTCAGTTAATCGTTAACAGTTTCCAATCTTGGTTTGATGCAAGTCAAACATTGAGAATGATCTCAACGCCAATGGTCTGTTGATTTGAGATAGTGTATTGTTCTTGTTAAAGTCGGGATCTTCTGTTTGAATAGAGAACTGCAATTTTGTGGTCTTTGGTTTCTTGCGTATCGGTCTTCTGCTAATGTTTGATAGTTTAAAAGCTACGAGATTTCTTCGTTTTCTCGTGTAAGCGTTTTCTGGTTTTGTGATGTCTTGTATTGAAGATGTTGTGGGCCACACATTTGCTAGACACGCGTACGATTTTGATTTGCCATTGAAGAATGTTGATATCCCTCTCCTGTAACAAAACAAGACCCCAACTTATTATGTTACAATGATACAAAACATGTCACACAACCACGAGTAACGTTGCTGTACAAAGGCAGTCATATGAAGGCTTTTGAACAGTCATAAGGGTCGAGGCTACAAAGTAAAACTAAATTTTATATAATCTATATATAATTTTGAAAACTTACGTATAAAATTCCAATCTACCCAGTTCTGATTAATTTCTAGACGGGTATTTATTGTCGACTAGCGCTTATCGTCTTTTCACAACCTTGATTTTATCATTTGTTGTATATTGTTCGAATACTTGCTTTTATGTGCTGCTAGATTACAACTCTCGTGTGACATTGCTTTAATTTTTTTTAGAGATACTTTAAAAAAAATTCCAAGTCCACCATTGGACTTTAGTCTCATTGTTGCAACTTCATCACCATGTTAGGTTCATAAAAGATGTTATGCATCAGTTATTACTTATTACCAACGTGTTTTTGGTGCAACTTCTCACATAGATAACAGAAAACAAAGCCGTGAACTATGGTGGACAAAACATATAATATTACTGGTATGTGGGCCAAATATTACAAGTGACACTACGTAACAAATGGTCCATTTATTGATGGACGAACGACGGGGATTGAACCCGCGCGTGGTGGATTGAGGCGGCACCTCACACATTTGGGTAACAATTGTTCAAAATGTAGTGTGTAGACTAGGAACAACCGAATAGATGAATAAGTTATGAATGATTACTTGATAAATAGACTAATACGTAAACCGATCAACTCGCTCCTCGTAAAACCTAATGTGTCCACAAAAGTGGTACATTTTTGGGTTTTATTAAACTTTTAAGGTTACCCAGAAAAAAAATTATAAACAGTTGCAATAAATCAAAGAAATTCGTTTCGTTTGTATTTATTCACATGTAGTAAAAAGAATGCATAAAATCAGCAAAGACATTTAATTTTCACTAACATTTGCACATATCCTAATCTTCGCGTAACCAGGAGGTCAAATCAAATCGAATCTCAATTGCTAACTTCTAGAAGCAATAATTAAATCAAAAGATGTAATCAAACCTGATCGGCAACGCTTGTTCCAAAGCTTGAATTGCATCATCGAAGCGATCATCGTTTTGATGATCATAACCGTAACGACTCTCTACATCTTCTCGATCGGCGTCACTGTCATCTCCAATTGAAGAACTGCTAGACGAATTGCATCCATGTTCTTGTACGATCATCATCGGCTTCTTTACTCCGGTGGATTTGAACATACTTTCGATCTCTCCTCGTCCAGCTCTTGAATTTGTCTCCGGTAGCAACGCCGGCGTCCAGGAATCACGATTAGTTCCGTCATCTTCTCCGTTTTCCCAGATCGTCTTCATCTGATGGACCCAATGTAACCGAATTATGTTTACAATAATCTAAGAAGCACAAATCGGTTTCAGAATTTGCTACCACTATTTGAATTATATATACATATAACGAGGCTTGTTGTTCAAGATGACGATATCATAATTGCTGAATAGGATCCTAATCATATTATAGATAAGTCAAAAGACACATAAATTCACTATTCTTTTATATTTTAATGATTAATTGGACTTTCAAATTTTGTAACAAAAGCAAATGATTGAACATCTTTGATCTAGACACCATTTTGATGTTACGTATACCAGTCTACATGTTACATGACCCGTGTAAATATGATCAAATAGATAAAGGCTTATGCCGACTTCACTAGTTTGACATATGATCCATATAACATAACTCTAGTCTAATATAGTAATATGTTATCCGTTTAAACCCGTACCAATTTCTGGTCAAGCCAAATTAGTTCATAAGCTTACTAATATGGATGACATGTTTAATATATATTCTTTGTTATAGGTTCGACTCACTACACAATTACCGCTTTAGTCCTCACACGCTTAAGAAAGAAATGGGAACCTCTAAGTACATGTTAGTGTGTGTAAAGTCTTTCAAAACAGATACATGCTAAAATAATTTTTATTGTGTATATATCTTGGAACTTAATTGTATTGCATTCTTAAACGTTTAAATCATTTGGATGTACATATACGTATAAGCTGCATCAAATTTATCCATTAAGGTGACCTGGGTCACAATCAAACCCGATTTAATAAACGTGTAGTTGGGTATTGCTTGCATAATATGGGTTACTTATTCAAGATGTGTTTTCATGTGTAGATTTTACATATATCGTCTTTTTCATAACTCACCAGCAATAGCTAACATATATTTTAAGCATGTATCTAAAATGATCACCAAGAGGAGTTTGAAAGCAACAGAGAGACTCCAAGTTTGCACCTTTGGAAGACATTTACACCTTTAAGTTCTTTTAGAGAGTATGCCTCGATATTATATTAAATTCCTATTGTAAGTGCTTAAAACAATTCTTGTTATTTTTAGAAAATTTTTTAGCATAAAAAAACGAAAACCTGTATAATTCAATTCAACAATCATTTAATTGGGGAGTGTACCGCTTACCACTAGGATGTTCATATTGAAACGATACTAAAACAATTCTACTGTATATAAATAAAGTTTAACTTCTATAAAAAACCATAACTTTGAGTTCAATATGTACAAACATTGATCAAAATCACAATTCACGATGTTTTGAGTGTTTTGCTAGTTTCGCAAGGACACCAATGGCAAGCGAATTAATATATGTACATGGCTCGGTATATGATGAATTTGCTCGCGAGTCTATAAACACATCCGCCCTATCAGGACCACCAAGAATGGCACCTGTGAGCTCGTTAGGGTTAGGTGCATCCGTATTGTACCAGTAAACAAAGCTCATCCCACAGTTTACATCAGCTGAAGCAGTTACAGGCACTGATGCACCTCTATGGTGCGCATGGAGAGGCGGGTTATGACCAAACCCCACCATTATTGATCTATGTGCCGGGTTATGACCTAGTAAATAGTCCATCTACAACAATACATGAATTAAACAATATTAAGTTCTCATCAACAAAACCATGCATAAATAGTAACTACTAGGAAATTAACTACTATCGACGGCTCAATATTATCGTCACTAGCTATTGACGTACATAAGCAAATAATCTAGAAAAGTCGAAAACTAATTTTATATATAGTAAGACAACAATGTATGTATATATATACCTCTTGTTTAGCGAAACGCATGAGATCTACATGAGTGAAGATTTTGTCACCACAACGAACTTCCATATTATGTCTAGCCAACAAATCGCTATAAACACTAAACAGAAACGATGTGGATGTCACGTATTGTGAATTTGCACCATCTCTAAAGTGAATCAAACCTCCTGCATGCGTACATATATGTCACTGGATTATTAATAGAACGTGAATATTTTATGTTCAATTACAATTCTGTTACTTGAATACTAAAGGCTAAATAGCCAAATACAATGAATTTACAAAAGGAAACAAGAGCCTCTAGGCTAGACTTATGGAAGTCAACAACCACCTACAATCCTATCTAAAAATATAGATTTGAATATCTATATACATTTGAATTTTAAAATACAAGATTTAATTTTTGTTATCTCTTGTGCTTAATATGCCCCCGCAAGATGGAGGATCCGTTGGAGACTCCAATCTTGGAGCGAAGTCGTTGAAATGGACCCCGGCCAAAAGGTTTGGTAAGCACATCCGCAAGTTGATCGGCAGAATGAATGTGTAAAACCCGTAGTGAGCCTGCTATTTTTTCCCGAACAAAATGATAATCTAAAGCAACATGTTTCATACGCGAATGATCGACCGGGTTGGCACATAAATAAGTGGCACCAGCGTTATCACAAAATAGTGTGGGAGATTTTGGCAGTTTCAAACCAAGTTCCAACAGTAGGTTCTGGACCCATGCAAGTTCAGCTGCTCCATTTGCTAATGCCTTATACTCGGCCTCGGTTGAAGAACGAGAGACAGATTTTTGACGCACTGAGCGCCATGAGAGGATGTTTGAACCAAGATAGATAATATAGGCTGTTGTGGAACGCCCCCCATCGACGATTCCACCCCAATCAGAGTCGGTAAAAGCTTGAAGCTCAATGGGAGAGCCACGGTTGAGAAATAAACTGTGATGAATGGTACCTTTCAGATACCGGAGGACCCGTTTCAACGCTTGCCAATGAAGTTGAGTAGGTGCATGCATGTATTGAGAAAGTTTGTTGACTGCGAAAGAAACATCGGGTCGAGTGAAAGCAAGATATTGGAGGTAACCCACCAGTTGACGATACAGGGTAGGATCAATGGTAGGCGAACCATCAACTAGAGAAAGAGTCTCGGTGGAGCTAAGGGGTGTAGCAACAGATTTTGCTCCGTCCATTTTGAATTTGGAGAGCAAATTTTGAACATGAGCATGTTGAGATAGAAATAAGCCATTGGTGGTGGAAATGACTTCTATTCCAAGAAAGTGGTGTAACATGCCAAGATCTTTAATTGAGAACTTCTCAGATAATGCACGAATGACATGTTGTAAAAAGGAATTGTTGTTACCTGTCAACACAATATCATCCACATATGCCAAAAATAGGAGACAGTGCCCTCCTGTGTATAGATGAATAGTGATGGATCGGCTAAGGATTTGCAAAAACCGAGTTCAAGAAGAAACGTGGCAAGTTCCAAGTACCACGCACGGGGTGCTTGTTTGAGCCCATAAAGTGATTTCCGAAGTCTACAAAGATGATTAGGTAGATCCGGATTTACATAGCCCGGAGGTTGCGACATATAAACATCTTCATGCAAGGTGCCATGTAAGAAGGCGTTATTAACATCGAGTTGCCGAATGGGCCAATTTTGGGATAAGGCGATAGCAAGGACCGTACGGATAGTTATGGGTTTAGTGACCGGACTAAATGTTTCAAAATAATCCTTGCCGTATTCTTGAAGAAACCCCTTAGCAATTAAACGAGCCTTATATTTTTCAATAGACCCGTCAGGACGCCGTTTGATACGGAATACCCATTAATTGTGGAGATGAGTCGGTTGTTTTCTTGAGATGTCGTTCAAAATCAACCAATTTTTCAAATAACTCTGGAAAGGTTATTGTTGTGTCACGAGCTTTTAGCGCGGTGACAGACAATGTTCTGAAACTCATCACCAAGCTGTCCAAGTACATGGACAAGTAAGTCTTCATCAGGTACCGGATGTTGAACAAGAGCAAGTTCATCGGAAATAGATTTCATGTCGTGAAGAAATTCAGCAACAGTACGAGTTCCTTTGGGATTTTTTGCTAGTTTGGCTTTGAGAGATATAATTCTGGAGCGAGACGGGTTTGCATAACTTCTAACCAGACGGTCCCAAGCCTCTCGGGATGTTTCAGCTGATGCGATTAACGGTTGAACCGGGTCTGAATCAGAGGTGAGGATGCCATGGATGTAAGCGGATAAAATTGTGACCGGAAAAAATTGGTAGGTCGTCGGAGAAGATGGATCAAACTCTTTGGAGTATGTTTGCTCTGGATACCATAATAGAACGTGAATATTTTATGTTCAATTACAATTCTGTTACTTGAATACTAAAGGCTAAATAGCCAAATACAATGAATTTACAAAAGGAAACAAGAGAGACTTACGGAAGTCAACAACCACCTACAATCCTATCTAAAAATATAGATTTGAATTTTCAAATAGAAGATAATTAATTTTTGTTATCTCTTGTCCTTAATAATTATAAGTATGTACATGTAAAGTTAATATAATTTGGGCCAAAGCCGTTTTTTGGCCCAATGATTTCAAACGTATATGTGCATTAGAGTTTGTGATTTGACCTGGTGTCATAAAAGGTTGACGGTAAGGGCTATCAGGAAGAACCGCACAAATGTATCCGTCAGCTTCTTGTTGAAAGCTATGAAATTCCTTTTGTCCTTCCCAATATAACTGTTTCAATGCATTATCATTGGATTTTTTTTTTGTCAAAAACAGATGATTATTGGAACTAAAATTGTTGATTTTGGTTATTTACTTGTAAATAGAAACTAAATAAAAGAAATTATGTCAACTAGTTGACTAAAGTGGTTAATTAATTAATTTAAAAGCAGCAAAAGGTTTGAGAAATGAAAACCTTAAAATCATGATAAAGACGTTTGGAATTTATCAAACCTTAGACTTGTACTAAAAAATCTTCCTGACGGCGTTTTCTGTTTAATGTCATGAATGATTAATATTAAATAATTATTTAACATGGCGTGCAAATTTTTATTTAAAAAAACTATCACCTTTTACAATAGCTGACGTTTACAACAGATTATAGAGTCATAATTAGTTTTGGAACAAAAATAAAGTTTACAAATGAAAAAGCGGTTGTAAATTTTGGGACCAAAACAATGGTCCAAATTTTGGGACCAACTCATGATTTAAATCACACCAGCTGCATAGTTAACAACCGTTATTAATCCAGTCACTACTTTGCGACAGTAAAAATTTAATCACAAATCAGTTGCAATATTTAAGACCGTACTTCACCAAAACAGACATGCCTTTTCAGCCTACGAATTCATGGTCAACGACGTACCCTCTTCGGCGGCTTAGCCAGTGCTTCTTAGCCTACGGATTTTGTAGGCCGAAAACCAGTTTGACTACCTGGTCCCACATGTTTATCAATAAAACCGGGTGATTTATCCTACGGAAGGCTATAAGCCTACGAAAAGGGACACATGTTCTTTATTGGTAAAAATATGGGACCAATGCGGGACAAAGTAGTCAAATTGGTTTTCAGCCTACAAAAACCGTAGGCTAAGAAGCGCCGGCTAAGTTGCCGAAGGGTGTACGTGGCAAATTCTGTTTGGCGCTAACCATGAATTCGTATGCTGAAAAGACATGTCTGTTTGGTGAAAAACTAGGTCAAAGTGTCTACTTCTGTAATTTTCCTTTTAGTTTATTTACTTAGAATCAAAAGAGATACCTGTGAAAGAAGAACTTGGACACCGGCATATTTGAGATCCCAACTGAACTCATTAACAGTAGCAGATGTGGACTCCTCTTGTATATACTGCAAATATAGTGGATCCTTTGTTGCAATGTATAGCCAAGATGCTCCCCATAGCAACTCATCCTGAAATAATCTTTCAAAATAATAACTAATCTTGTATAAATAACACCAATAATTGATAATTGCGTGTTCGTGAAGTGAAATCATGTCATGATTGATCGTATTGTAGTAAGAAACTCATTGATATAGAATTTACATTGTAGCCCGAGTGGGAGCAATAAAAAGGACACGCGCCATCAAAAGTTCCTTGATGTTCATCAGCGAATTGAAATAGCTGCAAATTGAATAAGATTCTTCTAACCAAAAAGTATTTGTTTAATCTTAAGTTGATTTACAAGTTAATGATTGGTAAATAGAATTTGAGATACCATTTTGGCTCTACTAATGAGGGTTTCTGAGTATGTGCGATCAACATTACGATAAACGATCGATGAAGCGGCCAAAGCAGCAGCGGTTTCGGCGGCAATCTCAGTTCCTGGACGATTTTGATTAATCTCCAACACTGTTCTTGGTGTCTTCATGCACTCAGGCCTCATCCAACATTGGTGGTCCACTTTCGGATCGCCTACCTATAAGTCTTAAGCTCAAATTTAATAAATATGTTGCATTGTTGCAACTTAACAATGTAAGCTTTAGATAGAATGAAATCAAAAACTTTAATCCATTAAATTAGAATAATTTATAATGATAATTTGACCAATGACACCCCTTATAACACCCGACGCAAATCCCATATCAGTTTTTTTTTCTAAGAAATGACAATATACCTCATATATCACCAACACATTTTGAAAGCATGTGGAGAAAGAGTTGTTTGCTCTTTATAGGCAAATCATACAATTTAGGTGTTTTGTTATTACTGGATTTTTGATTTTGTTGCCAATGTTGATCCCACTCCTCACTTTCGTCACATAAAGATATTATTTTGGCAATTTTCACTATACCCAATTCTAGGTCCGAAAGCAGGTTAACCGAAATTTTCGTAATAGACTAATAGCGAAAGTTTAAATCCAAACTATGATATAGGGATTGCTCCTAGCTAGATATATTATTGATCTAATTGTGCTACGTATAAAATAATATTTGTTATTGAGTCATAATTTGAATTATTAAAATTAATTAATCAATTACCTGTACAAACAAACGATTATGTTGACAACTAGCTTTAAGAAGATAATCAGTGCCCCATTTGATGCCATCAAGAAGATGATTCATTTCTCCGGCATCCTTAACATCTTGTTCATAAAAATACGCGGCCCATGCCATTGTGGTGATCGTAAACGCCATTGGAAACCCGTATTTGACATTATCTCCGGCATCATAGTATCCCCCAACCAAATCAACCTAAAACAAAACAAAGATCAAAACCAAATGTCAAAACCGTAAATTGAAACATTAAATTGTTCCTGTTTCAAAAGCTTACACCCGCTTCTTTTCCATCATCAAGCGCAGAATCACCTCTCCATGGAGGCCTATGGTGAGGAGGAAGCTTTCCAGATCTTTGGGCCTCCAAGAAAATAATCGATTTCGTTAGCGCATCTTTATAATCGAAATGCGCGTTTATGTGCAACCAGAAGCCTGACAAGAGGGCTATAAAGATCAGCAAATGGCATGATTCCACCATTAGAGAGACCCCTTCAAGAACACTAGATATGGTGTGTTTTGGCGGGAAGGTTATGGGTGAAATGAGTTAGGTAATTCAGTGGTTTGAGATGTTTACTTTTAACTAACGGTTCAAAAGTGTGTGTATATTCTATGGCTAATAAACTGAAACTTGCAACGTCCACAAATAGTCCTATATTCCTTTATTACCATTAATTGCTAATAACTTGAAACTTGAAAGACAAAAGGGGTTGCGGTTACTACCACTTCATTGTAATCGTGAAAACTTTGTTCTATTGAAAATACTAATCGTGGAAAGATCAAATTTATATTTAGAAAATGATTGTTTTTACGCTATACGGATGTTAATGATGTGTTTAAATATAACATTTTCCCAGGGCATGTTTCATATACGTTATTTTAGAATCTAGAAATCTCTATGACGTTAAAAATTTGGGTGTAATTTCAAGGTTTAATATGCATTCTGTTTTGTTTGAGCTTATTCGTTTGATTTCATAAGAATATGGACGTTTTTCCTATACTTACGCATCAAAATTAATAACAAACGTATAAAGATCAGTTTGTCACCTTACTTCGAGCACTTAGTGAGCTGATTGCCTCCAGTGTCTTATCCTTGTACCGTGAGTATCACAAATAGTGGTTCTGATGAATTATATATACATACAGTTCGTCAGTCGGTTGAATAGCTTAGATAAACGGCATTCATACAATTTACATGATTCTAACCGTAGATGAGTTGAGGTTGATGTCTTTAACATGATGACACACATTCTTTTGAATGCAAAATTATGTTAGTCCATTTTTGTTAGCGAAGATAAGCAGTTCATGATGCACTACATCGATGTACCATTAAAGCTAGATATGTGTTATTCTGGTCGCTGAAAGAAACTTTTTTGATTATTGGGGAAACCTTGTACACTTTGATAAACCCTAGTGGTGTATGTGAGGCTCTCAGATGCATCAGTTTTGCTCATATTTCACATGAAAACATTAACCACACACTACACCATTCTTTTTGCGAGAGTTATACTTTGTCTAAACGATTACAACAAAATGATGATTGATTGAGTTATACCTTGTCTAAAAGATTACCAAAAAGTGACAGGTTTATTTTTTAATGTGACTTCCAAAGAAGCAAACAAACTACATCACATTATATCAAAGTTTTCCGGTAAGACAAAAATGAATAAAAACCAATTTCTTTAATAAAAACATAAAAAAAATTAGTTTTAAAAACCTTAAAAAATGAATAAATACCAATGTCTTCAATAAAAAGAAATATAATTTTAGTTTTAAAAACCTTAACTAAAGTTTGTAGGACTCTACCCTTAAAAGAGAGTCCTTCCAGAAATTCTCGATAGCTAAAGGAGACCCAAAGCCAAAGAGGGGGTTTGGAAATAGTTTTCAACCAGCAATTGACGCGCCTCAGTTATTACCTCATTAGCTGCGTCATTGCCCCAAGCGCAAGGATGAGGTCACCGAAACCATAACCTCTCCTTTTATACACCATAATCACTGTTTCATTTTTATCTTTACCCAATGTGGGACTTAAAATTGAATCTTTATTTTTGTGTTTCTTTCCGTACAAAAGCGTCAGCAACCTCATATTTTAAGTTCATGAAATAACCGAGTATATTCTTG
Organism: Stevia rebaudiana; assembly: GCA_009936405.2. Lineage (NCBI taxonomy): Eukaryota > Viridiplantae > Streptophyta > Magnoliopsida > Asterales > Asteraceae > Stevia > Stevia rebaudiana. Next base: position 5,185,874 of record WOUH02000036.1, read on the forward strand.
TGTAATCAACACGAAAACAGTATAAAAATGGTATCTTTATAATATGTAGGACCAAACTAAAGCTTTTTTATGCAGCTCAATATGTAAAACAAAGTCTAATTGTCGTTATTAAACGATATGAATTAGACAGTTCAAATTGAATAATGCAACTTTAGATAATAAAAAGTTTATACCGGTCATATTGAGAAATGGAACTTTAGTTTTTTAAGAAATAAAGAAGAAACAAAAATTATCGTCGCCTGAGAGATTCGAACTCTCGCGGGGAAACCCCATGTACTTAGCAGGCACACGCCTTAACCACTCGGCCAAAGCGACGTCATGCTCTCTTCTGGTAATTCATTTTTAAAGATCTTTTTAAACAGTTCAGACAGATTTAAAAGCAAAAAGTGAGATCTTCATGTTTGAGTTCCTCACCAAGAACTTGTTGATTTCTCACAAACGGTATGTTGAAATTCTTTCGAAAAATTAACTGAAATCACAACAGTAGAATCAGCACCAAATGGCGACGATTCAGGCGGTTTTAGGTAACTTAACGGCCGGAGAACGCCATGTCCTGACTGCGGTTAACAGTGGAGCATCCACTCTATCGCTGTTAGGTTCTGGATTCATAGTGCTTTGCTACCTCTGCTTCAAAGAGCTCCGCAAGTTCTCCTTCAAACTCGTCTTCTTCCTCGCGCTTTCAGTAAGTCTATTTCTCTTTTATATTGCAGATCGCTTTGAAATTTGCAGTTTGCTTTATGTTTCAGATTGTAGAATTAGACGAAACTAACTCATTCGGTGATTATAGTAGCTGTGCTCTAGTAATTCTAGATTAGTACATTGATTTTGCATAATTCTGTTTTGGATCTTATGTTTTGATGACTGTAAGGATTTCAACATTTGCCTCGCTAGGGTTTTGTTGAAGGTTAATTTGATGGTTGAAAGTTAACATCTATGAACTAGTTGTAGTCTGGTGATTTGGTTGCTCTGCAACTAATATAGCTTTAAAATCCCAACAAACCTTGGGTCGGTAGTTGTTTCAACATTAGTTTTGATCTATTAGATCACATTTTGGTAGTATTGTTTATGTAAACACGATAGATTTTTGCATCAAGAGAATGTGAAGTTACGATTCTAAGAAGCTTTGTTTTTTGTCATCTTTGTTGTTTTTAGAATGGTTTTTGGATTCTTTGTTGATGATTAAGATTAAGTATGTTTCCACTGTTTTGTTCTATTGCTAATCTTAATTAAGTAAGCATCGAAGAGAAAACAAAGGCTAAGGGTAAATTGGTAATCTCTACTTCTAGTATAGATTATAGAATCACGGGGCATAGTGGCATACAAGTGTTCAGTTTTCTTACCTGTTGGATGAAAGTTGAACTTGCATTACCCGTTTTTCTGCTGGTTCATTATCAAATAACAAACCCTGGAGTTATTAATGTGTAGAAACTAACATTTTTTAACCTTCCATCAATCTCAATTCCGTGTCAAAAGATCAACCAACAGATGAGCAATAACTTATTATTTATTCTTTTTTTCTGTTTTTGGTGCAGGATATGCTTTGCAGCTTTTTCAGTATTGTTGGGTATGGATGTTAAAGTGAAGTGAAATAAGTTTGCTTCTTCTGATAGAGTTCTGTTTCTACTAACAAAGTTTTTTTGTATACGTAGTGATCCATCTGAACAATTTATGTTTTTCCAAGGGCTATTATACTAAAATAGTTTTTTTTTTTTTTTTTTTTTTTTTTTGTGTGTATGCAGTGACCCATCTAAAGGGTTCTTCTGCTATGCTCAGGGTTATAGTACTCATTTCTTTTGTGTAGCATCTTTTCTTTGGACTACGACTATTGCTTTTACTCTTCATCGTACAGTTGTCAAACACAAAGCTGATGTTGAAGATTTTGAACCCATGTTTCACTTATATGTTTGGGGTATGAACGGCATTCCAAATTTGTATATGATTTCATAGTTAATGAGTTACTTCAGATACATTTGGTAAATGTCTACTTCATTTGCTTTTCCTCAATTATGAAAGTTGACAGTAGTTTTCTTTCAGGAACATCGGTTGTTATGACAGTTCTAAGATCTATTGGTAATGAACATGGACATATAGGGCACATAGGTCGTGTAGCTGCATGGTGCTGGACAGAAACTGGGCGAACAGGAAAGGTAAGAATGAAATTGGTTTTATTTGGTTATATGATTCTCTGTTTATGATTATTTATTTATCTTTTACTTGTATTATGTTTGGAAATATGTCGCTCTGCTATTTATTTTGGAAAGGGATTGAAATTATAAGATATTGACTCCCACTGTTGCATAGTTTGAGTCACTAACAGAAAACGAAACTGATATTGTTTAGTAGACACATGTAATCATGACTGATAAAGTAATTTTTTAATAAGATAAATATATATGGGTCCATATGTATTGTTGTAAACCTAGAAACTGATGTTAAGGAATTAGGAGTTAGGACGCTCTAACTTAACATAATTACACAATAAACTCTAAACCTTAACTTTAGATAAATTACACTTTGACCCGTTAACTTATTCTAACTTGGGTTAACAATTAACGCTAACAATATAGCACTGACATTTGCATTATAATCCACTTAAATCTCATAGTTTTTCAGTTTCAATATGCTGTATGCTATTCGAGGTTGATCAAAATCTTGATTTCTTGTAAATGGCATTCTTCTAGCATACACTCTCTAAAATTAAGCTATTACAAAGATTATTGAAGTGGTTGTTAAAACCTTATCTGATCATGGATTATTATTATTAAATTTCTGTATTTTTACAGGCTGTCCACTTCTTTACCTTTTATGCACCTCTTTGGGGTGCAATTCTATTCAATGGGATCACTTACTTTCAAGTTATACGAATGTTAAACAATGTAACCCGTGTAAGTTCACAGTACTCAAATCACTTTTTTATGAAGTTGGTTCTTGTTTATGCAATGGACAATAAGACGATTTGACACGGTTTAAGTCACTTTCTCTTATTTTAGATGGCGGTGGGCATGTCAGATCGTGGGTCCCAGTCAGATACAAGAGCAGACATGAAGGTATTGATGTTTTGCTTCGTTACTTTAATGAAAAGTGATCAGTGGATTGATTCACAATATTTGATTAGTATTGAATAAACCCTCCAAACTCTTTTAATTAACAATATTGGATTAGTATTGAAATATTTATAATTTATGTCATCCATGAGTCTCCATAACTGCTTTTGGGCTCATTTTTTTCTTTTTTGATATAGGCGTTGAACCGGTGGGGTTACTACCCGCTCATTCTTATAGGATCATGGAGTTTCGGGACAGTTAACCGTATTCATGACTTTGTTGAACCAGGTCATAAGATCTTCTGGCTTTCTGTTCTTGATGTTGGAATGTCGGCTCTAATGGTAAATCTTTAGATCTCCATTTCTCTTAGTTTTTTTTTTTCTAAAAACTAGAGGTGCCAAATTTAATCATTTACTTACGAGCGGATCAATTCACGTTAGGTTTTATCTTTAATGCACCAAATGGGTACTGTCAATGATGTTTGCTAGTTAGTAAATAGATCAAAATGGTCAAAGTCACTTAAAGTGTATTTTCATTACCTATAACCCCACTCAATCTTTTGTCCAAAACTTTATATTATTGTTGTATTTTTTTATTTACTTTTTGCATTCATATTTGTTACAAAAGTTATTTATTAAAAAATAATAAATAAATTATGGCAGGGTCTTTTCAACTCAATAGCATATGGTCTCAATTCTTCTGTACGGCGTGCACTCTTTGAAAGACTGGATCTGTAAGTTGATTAACGCATGCGTTTCCATTTCATAAATAAATAAAAGATATAAAAGACCCAAAAGGTCCATCACAAATGCATCTGCTATTTCCTTTGGCATACATCTGTCGCAATTAATTATTTATAAAAAAGTACAAATTTTAATTAAAAAATTTTTTTTCTGACCTTCGAGGGCGTGGTCCGTAGCATCCACTTGCACACTTTCCACTCGTTTATTTGTGTTGGTTTTTTTAACTCTTGTGTGTACACGCGTATTCCAGGTTACCTGAAAGCATAAGAAGATGGTTCCCGAAGAAGTTAAAGGCAAAAACTCAACAATCACAAAACGAAAGTGAACTTGTTTCTTTAAGAATTGAAGACCAGCATCAATGACTCAATGAGATATAGAAAACAATCTCAAAGAGAATGATCAAGTAATCGGTTTATTCTTTAGGAACAAAAGATGAGTAATCCATACCTAAAAGGTTGCTTGTAGCATTCAAAGAGCTTCTGTTTTGATAGTGATTCTTGTAGACACTAATGTACGTATGTGTGTGTTTTTTGATATTTTAGAACGTAGATTTTGGTGAATTTTAAAGTTTAGAATAGTAGTATGGCCGTTTACAAAAACAACTTCTTGAATGTGGTTAAATGATTATTATGTAACTGTCAATCTTTATATTAGTGTATTGTATTGAGACACTGGTTTATGTTATTCATTTTTTTATATGTTCTTTTATCTTTGTACATTCAAGTTTTACTTTTCCAATCTCCAACATCTTTACTAGACATACAAAACAACCAAAAAATCTAAACCTACCAAAAAAACTTAGAACTTATAAACTATTCAGGCTTTGATATTAACTTTCATGGGTCTGAGACTGTATGAGATAGATGATACTTGTCCTTTAGAGTTTACTCAAATATCTTTACTTTATAAAAGGGAATGTTTAACGTTGTATGTTATAATACCATGAGTTAAGTTTTTTTCTTGCTCTTGTTATTTCTTGATTTCTTCCATCTAATATTATTTCTTTTATTAAACCCTATATTTGTTGTTTCACCCTTTTGATATTTAAAATTTTCTTTATCCAACCCTCTATTTTTAATATATTTATATTCCACTTATGTAATATAAATGTTTCTAACATAATATTAAGTATACATTGCTATTGATTTATTGGGTAAAATATGAGTATTAAATCAAAATAACAGTATTTGTATCTGAAACAATAGGACTAACAATATATGTACAGTGTCTACAATTAAATGTACAGATAAATAACGATGATAAAATTATAAATAGTAAAAATGTCTTGCACAAAAATAAAATATAAAATTTGTTTCTGCAAGTTACTTTAATTTTGTACCGTTGTATGTATTGAAAGTACTTCATTTACGTTAAATTATTGTACAGTCATATAATTTATTGGCTATTGCTATTTGAACACCCCAATCCATATTCCCACACCCCTGGCCCACCTATACGCCTCGTATAGGTCTATACGGGGCG
>WOUH02000036.1:5224108-5238460 GCA_009936405.2 Stevia rebaudiana
AATCATTTTTATATATTATATTATTTTAAAATTAGTATTAGATAAGCTATTTTAAAATAATCATGAATCACTTAATGTCCAAAGAAAAAAGTACAATTAAGGACACAAAGTTAACACTTAGCACATATCAAGTACATGCTAGATGGTTTAGGTGAACAAGATTGTTTTGTTTAACATTGGAAGTTGCTTTAGATGGCCGTTAATGGTAACTCATCATCAATGGTAACTCAAATAGTGAATACCTATCATTAGTAGCAACCTAAATATCAATACCAACTATACATTATTAACACGAGTGACTTAATTGAAACAAAAATGAAAGTTGATTGTATTTATATGAAGTTACCTCTTAGGCATTTGACGCAATTTTCCAATGGCATTACGTGTAGTGACTCCCGCTTGTTAGTAGTAGCTTGATTATAAGTAGTAACTAGGTTACAACTAATAGAGACTTTCTTGAGGGTTTTTTTTAATAATGTTTAGTGTTGATGTAGGTATGGGGGGAGGATAATTTGAAATTTCACTTAAGATGTGAAACCCTATAAACACAAAGCTAAACCTTTTTTTTTAATCCTTACTATTAAATGTATTTTTGTCACCTTTTTTATTAAAAAAAAAAACGATGAGTACTAAAGTGGTAAGAGTCTCACATTCCAATGTGGAGGTCATGGGTACGAATCTTACTTAGGGCAGTTTGAATGGACACCAGGTGAAGGGCCAGCTTGGGATTTATCCCGGGTTCGGTTCCGATGGGAGCAAGGATTTACCTATTCCACGGGGTTCCCGCGCATCAGGGGGGCGTCTGTTTCACCGCTGCCCGGTTCAGGGATGAGATCGGTACCATACCCGTACCGAACCGGTACCGGTACCGAAAGTACCGATACCGAATTATGTGAAAGGTGGGTACCGAGTACCGTACCGAATTTATCGGTTCGGTACCGGTACGGTATGGGTACCGGTACTTGTTTTTTGGGCACTTTACCCGTTTGGTACCTGTTTAGATCCAAATGGTATTGGCATATGTTCTTTTTGGCATCTTACCCAATTGATACCTCTTTGATCCATAGAGGTGTAGGTAGTCTTTTCACTACGGCACCTATTTGATCCAAACGAGTATGGATGAAAACAAGTACTTTTATTGTGTCAACTAACGAAATAAAAAATATTATATAAGATACCTATGAATAAGCAAATACGGTTATGCCGTGGAGATAAACTTCCTTTAGATGAAGTTGTGATTGATGATGATATATTTAAGGCTCATGAATTCGTGACGAAAATAATTTAGGAATAAGGAAATTAACTTGGGTGATTGAATTAAGGAAAAAACAAACTCTTAAGAAAATAGAATTATGAAGTATATTCAATGTATTATGAGAATTAAAAAAAAATCATATATCGGTACTCGGCACTCGTTCGGGAATATCGGTATTTACCCAGTACCGATACCTTATAATACCGATACCGAAATTAGTGAAAACCAATTACCGGTACCCGTATCCGATATCATCGGTCGGTACTCGTTCGGTACCGGTACGGTACAGGTACTCAGGTACCAAAAGCTCATCCCTAGTTCAGACAACATACGTGGTACGTGAAAACAAACGCCGTTCAAAAAAAATATATTTAAAAAAATACGTTAAAAGTAACAAAAAAAACTCGTTTTTTAATATTCAGTGAAATGTTACATATGTCATAGGGGATTTTTAACCGTATTTTACATATGTAACACTCGTTTATATATTTGAAAAAAAAAATCTGCTTTGAACTTTTTTATATTTTTTTTACCAAAAGTCATAAAATTTGATGTATAATTTTATCTAAAAATAATAGGTGTTCATATACATGTAACTAAAATTTGATGTATAGACAAAAGTTTTCATAAAAAGATATCTGTGATTTAATTCATTACTACAAGTTGAAATTCATCGAAACATTATTTTTCATAGTTCTCCAATGAACTTGGCAAGTGCTATTATCTTATCTTATAAGTTTTCAATGTTTTCCATTTTTTTTCAAACTCAACACGTCTTTGATGGCCATTGCCGGTGGTCATTGCCCTTGCATCAGCAACCTTCATCATCACTCCACATTCAATCGTCGTCACCAACCTCTACAATATTGCCAGTCATAGTCACCCACATGTGTTTTGTACAATTTTTTTAGTACTTACAGATGTATGAATACAAAATTCATTTATGGAGAACTAGTATTATATTTTCATTTTTTTTAAATTAAAGAAACCATAGAAATTTATGGTGTGGTATGCATTGATACTAAGAAACATATCAAGTATTTCAATTTCGATTTTTTGCAAAGAATTATAGTACATGCTTAATTATACTTACAAACTCATCAATCCATGGGAGGTTTATAAGTAGAGTATGACCACATGCCAAGTAGGGACACTGGTATTGGTTATTTTATGTCACACTCAATACTTCACTCTTTTTATTGAAAAATGTTGTTATTATAATGTCACATTCACATTTCTGTCACACTTTATTAATTTGATTGACAAAACACTATCACACTCGATGTTTGATATCACTCTTTATTCCATCCATGCGCCTTGTACACAAATCACAAAACAAACATAGTTTTTTTCATATCAGTTTGAATCATATCAAACACAAAACATAGTTTTGCTCAAAAGTTTCTACCTTGACACAACAATAATCTATGACTACCAAAATATTGCAAAAAACATCATCATTAAAGAAGCATTGGACTCAATTATTAATCAAGGAGTCTAGACAAGAAAAACAACCACTCATCTGTCAAGTTCACTTTGGATGTAGAATCTTGCGTCGCCTGCGAGGCTTCTCGCGCTTTACATACATCTTCTCGTAGTCGTTGAGCGGTCTGGTGGACCCGTCTGCTAGACTCTTAAACTTCCAACCACCACCGTCACCACGCTTCCCACGAGGCCCCATTTTCTCAACCGTGATTTCCCATCCCTCTGATGGGCGTCTTCTGCTGTATTTGTGAACTTTCACTTTCCCTTCGATCTGTTTACGATACGAAACCACCGACAACATTAATATTCCCAAAACACGACTGAGAATAAGATTGTTTTTCAAAAAGGTTGCGGTTTTCGCAAAGTAACAACTTTGGGGTGCTTTGCATTTTTTATAAAAGTTTTTCATTGATCTAGGGTGAAATGAGTTTGAATTTTTTGGATAGTCAAAGTCTAAGGGTATTTTGGTCATTTCACCCTAATTTAACAAAAAATAGCCTTAACCCCGAAACTCGTTGCAAAATTGAAAACACAAACCTCAGACTAGTTAACTTTTTTGCTTAGTACCCAAACCTGTTACTTTACGAAACCATACGGACCATGTATGTAATAATTAAAAAACGATTACCTTCATCTTGTTGAAGTTGAATTTCTCAAGAAACTCTTGATATAAGATCTCATCTTCTTTCATAGATATCTCATACAACACTTCATCAGGGTCCTTAATGGTCCCGTCCCAACCCTCGGGCATCACTTTAAAATTTGGTTTGTGTGGTAAAGTAGCAACATGAAATTCCCTATCGTGCCACTCGAAAAATCTAAAAAAAAAAACTGATTATTCTTACATTTATGATGATAATAGCAAACAAAAAACAAGCAGCATGAAAATTGGATTACTTACTCAGGGAAATTGTCAAGCAATTGTTCTACAGAATCATCCAAAGGTTGACCAAGTTTTTTCTCCATTTTTTCTTCATCTTCTTTCAACCATAAAATAGCATGAACCCTTTGCCTCATAATCCTATAATCTTTCGCCAATTTCTCGACAGTATAAACTTCAGGATTCTCCTTATGAAGCCGATACATTTCAGCTTTCTCTGAATCCTTCAGATACGCGCCTCTAGCACCGGGTTCAATCACCTGCTTCATCAACAAGTTAGTTTCACGCATCCTATCTTTCCATTTACTTGCAAATTCACCATCTTTACGCGAAGCTTCAGCTGCCATTTTCCTTATGTTCTCTAATTCATCCTCATGAGATAAAGCCAACGCCAACCCACCACCACCACCGCCGCCAGCATCACCAGCAGTGTCGGCAACTTTTTGGCCTACCACCTCACCATCAAAATGGTCTTTGGTAAGCCCGCTTGACCATGTGGATTCGGATCCCCAATCAACCTCGCCTTCATTTCCTCCTTTAGTTGATAGAAATCGACTGTTCAAGAGAAAATTATAAGCTACTGAATTTGTGATGCTTTTTAATTGTGTGGATCTTGAATTTGTGGACAGTTGGGATATCGCGCGAGCGAGTAATCGCATGTTTACTGATTATGCCTTATGTTTACACTTTGTAGTTTGTGTTCTCAGAAACTCATACCTGCAAAAAGTACAGATTTAAGACCGGTAAACATGATTAAAATAACTCATATATCAATGACAAGAACATATTTCAACAAACTATTAAAGCTTATGCTGAAACAATTAGTGTGAGTTTGTATTAAATTTATTTTAACAATAAAGATTGTTCATTGATATAAATACATATTCCAAGAGCTAAAAAAAACAAAAAAGTAATATAGATTAAATGGTAAGCTCAATGCGGTGGATTTTAACAATTCCTTAAAATTGAATGCGAATAGTTGTCCAATGAAATCGCCTACGAGTCAATCTGTTCCTGTTAAAAATTAGTTTATAGATGATATAACTTATAAAATGATACAAGCTCAAGAATGCAGCACAGAAGGCTAATCCTGATTGCAACTTTGCATTCTTAAAATCCACCAAATATATGCTAAAATGAAAATTTTAATGGCATCCAAAAGCAGCTGACAAACATAATTTCTGGTGCTAACACGTTAGATTAGGTTAATCAGAAAGTAAAGATGCGATTCCAACTGATCCAAAGAAAAAGTATAAGGCGACACGAACGGAAATAGAAAACATTGGTAAACCCTAATTTATATGAAGGATTCTACAAAGATTGATCAAAGTATAGAGCTAGAAGTGAGATTACGATGAGACATCGATAACCGAGGAATTAGGAAAAGAATAAAAACCTGATCATTAGGGCTGATGGCTAAGAGATCAGAGCAATTACACTTGATTACCAATTTACCATACATGAGGGATTTAAATCCATGAAAATTTCAGAATCAAAGTAAAGAAAGCTCACCATACTGTTGCAGCCGATGAAAACGTCGGACTGAATGAACGGATCGAGTGGTCACTCGTGAGCTTGAGCTATGGAAGTCGGAAATCGGAAGCAGAAGGAAACGTTGATGAATTAGGTTTCACGAGGTACATATATATGTGACATACCAGCCGTTCAACATTTCTAAGATCCAACGGTGAACATTTATATATTTTTTAAGCGATGATGTTTTAGCTAGCGATACACATATAACTTTTAAGTTTTAACGACTGATGACAGGTTAGATTGTTTTTCTTTTTGATGTAATGAAGATCTTGATATTTGTAAGATCGTACCTCTTAAATAAACGGGAACCGGATGAAATTCGTAAATCTTCATCTCTTCTTAAGTTTGAATCGGTGACCTCTATTTGATGTACACTTTTTCCTCATCACAGGAAATTGTCAAGAACATGCTTTGGGCAAAATTGAACATGATATCTTCCAAATAAGGGTCCCAAATCCACATCTCCTCGTCACTGCTTGTGCTAGAAATTATTGGTAGTTCCCAAATGATGAACCCTCCCAATAAAAACAATGACTTATAGTTGTCCGGGTTCATACTCATTGGTTGTCAACTATATTTTGAAACCGCTTTCTTATACATCAATAATTCTAAGTTGTAACGTAATAACGTTAGGTTAGACTCAAACACAAATTGCCTGATCTGATAGGTTAGATTGTTAGATAAGACAATTTATGTTAGAGTCTAACCTAACATTACTAAACGTTGGAAACTTAGAATTAGTGATGTACAAGAAAACGGTTTCAAAATATAGTTAACCAATGACTAACCGTAAAACAAATTAACTAATATGAACCCGGACAACTATAAGTCATTGCTTTCAAGGGGAAAGTTCATTTGGGAAACACTATCTCGTGTGAAGACTAAAAAAAAATCGTAAGTTGTTAGATATTATGTATACTACATATACATGTTACAATGATACTCCACATATACAATATGATGTTAATTCATATATTTTAGAACATTGAACTATTTTAAGTGTTTATTATAAGAATATCATCAATATACTTTTGTTCTTTTTTATGTATTTTTGTATATTGCAAGTATACTACATACATGTTTTATTAAACAACTTACAACACATTTTTTTTTAATATAACTTCATTGCTCGTATTAAAAATAGAAAAAAATGTGACTTAGAATAACCTTGTTTTCATAGTGACATCTAATATTATGTAAACAATAATATGTTGTTTTGTAACCAATAATAATAGAAAGTAACTTCTTTAACAATAAATAAAAAGTGGTCAAAATTATTAACAAGAACTCATTTACCCATACGTTCATGCAATTGGTATCTGAGTGAATTATTATAATTTCTGTTAAAATTGTTTCACGTAAAAACTATTGTTAAATATGCAATTAATTATTTTTACAACAAATTTACTCTATCAATTTCACCACAACTTGCATTTGCAAGGATATGAATATACACAATTTTATGAAAGGCAAACATCATGCTACTAAACCATTTAGTTATTGGTACAATTAGTTAGACATTAGATATCCAACATTAACTTTGAGTTATAAATAAGAGTAATAATGAAGACATAAACATTAGAGACATCTTCATAACCTTGCATCAAACCCTAAGAGAAACGTGAGTCTGGTTATGAAGTGAGGGGGTTGTGTCACATCACTTTCTATTTTTTGCTCATACTCACTAATCATTACACATTTTTTTTCACGCTCACTAGTTTACGGGACACGTGCATGACGTCAACTTTTATCACAATCACTAGGATACTACATGTTGTTTAAGAGCACGTTAAAACAAACTAACTTTACTTAAGTACTTAACATTTTCATAGATACTAAATTATTGACTTTCTCCTCGATTCCTATCTAATTACAAAAGGTTAGTTGACAGCCGTGTTCCTTTAACATTCAAATTGGTAAAGAAATTTCTTGGTAGTTGAACTTAAAAGAAAAAAACAACAATTCAAAGAGAGTAGAATAAGACTCTTTCAACATCCTTATCCGTATAATAAAGAAAAAGGTTAAAAAACACAACATTTGAATCTTGAATTCCAACTTTGCAGTTTGCACCCACACTCGATTCTGAATTTCTGATTGGTCAATTAACGAAGGGTGTTGAATCTTTTATTCTTTTACTGTTATCAAACCAAACACCAACACAAAATCACAGTCTCCAAAATTGCCGGCTGAAATTTATTGCGATTGGAATCTTTAACACACTCACTCATCAGCAATCATATACACGAGTAGACTTACCCTCATCCTACCAAGTTGATTCAATTATATATTTTACACTCAAAAACCCATCTTTGCAAAATTACAGATAACCCGCTTACCTTGACTTGTGTATGGTATTTTCAGATCTTAAACTCCATTTGAGCGATCTTTTGTCATTGAAGAACTAATTTGGAAGCAGGAGATTCAGATAGAATATCGAGTGAATCAGGTATCTTTCTGTTAAACGTTATTTTTTAATGATCCCCAATTTCATGGTAGCTGTAATTTCGATTTACGCTGATTAGATTTCGTCTTGAAACGTTCAAATAGTCAATGGTTGTGCAAATTCGTATAAAGATTTGATCTTTCTTGTGGGTTTTTGGTCAATGCTTCAAATCAGGACTTGCATTTGGTCATTTCACATGTGACAGTGTGTGTGAAATTACACGTTTGTTGCGTGTCAATTAGGGATTTGAAAACCATGAATGTTTCTGTGTTCGGAGTTGGATTTAGTCGCGTTGACTTAGAAGGTAGCTTTGACTTCAATCTTTTTATAATTTGTATGATATATATGAGTTGCTTTTTTTGGTTGGGAAAGTAACTGCCTGTTGGATCCCATTTACCTATTTTTGTGTACATTTATTTTTGTTGTTGGATTGTTTGTTTTGTAAGATTCGTCTTTCTTGAAGACTTGAAGTATCCTCTGATTAAATCTATGATTTAAAGGGTTTATAGGTTAAAATCATCGTGTATGCCTAATTGAATCATTTAATCAAATGATATCACCTTTAACTGATTCTTAACCGTCAAGATTCCTTTCTTGCCAGATCAAGATTCAAGAATCAAGAAATGTGCATCTTAAACATTGAAACCACTTTTATTGAATCTTTTCACATTGACATTCCTTTAATATCTACTGAATTCTAATTTGATATCTAACTTGATCTGATGTAGCTTTCAGAAGCTGATAGATTTGATATTGAATTTCTTTTCTTGTTTTCAGGTTTGAATAATTCTTGATCTTGAAACACTTGGTGGTGTGTTTCTATAAAGTTGTGAGCTTTTGTGAATATAATCGCGTGATGCATAATATTTAAATGAAACCATCAAAGGTGTGGCACGTAGACATGAAGGACATCGAACATAAGTCGCCTCCGCCTCGCAATCGCGGTCAAATTAAAAAACCAACATGGATTATTGTGTTGGTTTCATTAGTTTGCATGTTTTTAGTTCTTTCTTACATCCATCCACCTCAAACTTCAAGCACATGCTACATCTTCTCAGCTTCTAGTTGCGAAACATTTTCAAGTTGGCTTCCAAATCTAATTAGAGAATTAAGTGATGATGAGATCGCGTCTCGTGTTGTCATTAACAACATTTTGAAAACACCTCCCATCGACTCCAAAAATCCCAAGATTGCTTTCATGTTTTTGAGTGTTGGATCATTACCTTTTGAGATGTTGTGGGACAAATTTTTTCAGGTATAATATTATTATTTGTTTCTATTTGTTTAAGTATTATGTGTTGACACATTGTTTTGTATATAGGGTCATGAAGGTAGATTTTCAATCTATATTCATGCATCCAAAGATAAACCAATGCACACGAGTTCTTACTTTGTCAAGAGGGAAATTCATAGTGATAAGGTTTGTTTGTTTGTTTATATTACAACTTTTTGCTTTTTATTTATTTATTTATTTAACCGGGAAAATGTCACAGAATAGTAACCAACTTTCAAAAGTGTTACAATTAGGTCACTGATGCATCTTTTGCCCAAATTGGTTTACTAAACCTTCAAATCGGGTCATCATAAAAAATTTTGTTTGTTTCAAGAAAGTAATGGAAGATAAGATATGAGAATTAAAATTTCTAATTTATGTAATTATATTGAAAAATTTAAAAACTGGTTATTTCTTTTAAAAGTTAGAAAAAAGAAAGTCTAATTCACGTCACCGCTCCATATTAGTATCAAAAAAACAAAAAATATATTTTCTAATTGATACAAAAAGAATCATGCACAAAAAAAAATCATGTTAAAACCCATAATTTAAATAAAACATGAAAATTGAGTGACCTAATTGAAACACTTTTTAAACATGGTTACTATTCTACAAAGTTACCCCTTATTTAATCTATACATATATTACCACGGCATTCCTTTTTGTCCTATTTTTATTCTATAAAAAGTGTTAACACTTTCTTAGCTTGTGCCCTTTGAGAGTGATTATGTAATACTCAATAATAAGAATCACATTTACAATAAAATTGGTTGTTTAGCTAGTTAATCAGTTCCTAAATGCAAATCCAAACACCCCTAAATTGTTTAGACTCTTGCTTCTATTTTTTCTTTGGAATTTAATCATATTGTCTGCTTAAAAGTAGTTTATCCAATGTTTATGATTTGATAATTCAAACACCTTTTTTTATAAAATTATAACATGAATTTGTTGGCCAGGTAGAATGGGGGACAATTTCTATGGTTGATGCTGAGAAACGACTTTTGGCGAATGCACTCAAGGACCCCGACAATCAACACTTTGTATTACTTTCTGACAGGTCACCATATATATATACACACACATATACATACATATAATCATATATACATATGGTTCTCTGTCTCTTGGTGTTCAATTTTCTCTTAAAGTTTGTTTCTTTTTTCAATTTCAGTTGTGTGCCATTGCGTGATTTTGACTACGTGTACAACTATCTTATGTACACAAATATCAGCTTCATTGACAGGTATGTACAAATCTTATATCAACCATGTTTTTTTACATCAAATACAACTGTTTCAAACTTTCTTGGAATAGTTAACAAATAATAATAATTTTGATTTCTTTATTTTTTTCAAGAACCGTTATATTTTATTAACATTATTTCGTGTTCTATCTAGCTTCACGGATCCGGGCCCACATGGAAATGGCAGGTACTCTGACCACATGTTACCTGAAGTTGAGAAAAAATTCTTCAGAAAGGGTGCACAGGTATTTTTTATAAATATATAATGTTTTACAGATATTTTTAGATTCATAATTCATATTAAACTTGTGTTATTAACTTTATTTCACTTTGATAAAATTTGCAGTGGTTCACTATGAAGCGCCAACATGCGGTAATAGTTATGGCTGATAGTCTTTATTATACAAAGTTCAGAGAATATTGCAAGGTGAGATTATTTATTTCAAATTTTTTTTAATTCACGAACCCGTCAATACTTAACGTATTAAATAAAATCATTTTGATGTATTGATCAGTGATCAAGATTATGTTTGTTTCTTTTATTACAGCCTGGTATGGATGGGGTCAATTGTTATGCTGATGAACACTACTTGCCTACATTTTTCAATGTAATAAAATATATGATTTAAATCTATCTCTCTGTGTGTTCAAAAAATTAATGAGTTTTCGTTGTTGAAATGTGTACAGATGCATGATCCAAACGGGATTGCAAACTGGTCTGTTACACACGTCGATTGGTCTGAACGAAAATGGCATCCAAAATCTTATGAGGAGAAAGATGTTTCAGAACAACTTATAAAAAATATAACAGTATGACTGCATTTTTAAACATATATATTATTAAATTGGTAAATTCGACTTATTTTGATTGCTTTTTTCATGCAGTCCATAACCGAAAGTGTTCATGTTACAAGTGAAGAAAGGGTAATTTCATATTTTCATGCACATTTTTGTTTCCTTTTATTCTTTTTTATGGTAATATTTATAATAAAATTAAAATCTTTGATTATGCAGAAAGAAACCATGATCATGCCTTGCATGTGGAACGGGATGAACCGACCATGTTACTTATTTGCAAGAAAATTTTTACCCGAAACTTTAGACAGCATGATAGACCTTTTCTCAAACTATACAACAAAGACATGAGATTATTATTTATAATTCTTTTGTTGTTGGATCAAACCCCTTTTGGTCCAACCGTTATTCACATTGTTGTAAAGCTTATATTATACAAAAATGGTAATGGGTGGGTCGGGTCGGATCGCTATTGGCTCCTTTATGAGTTCAAGATTGCATTTGGAAGACATTTGAGTTAATAGTGAAGAAGAAAGGTTTGTGTGTTATTAGTTCTTTTTGGGTTCAGTAGGTGGGTTCGAGTTTTAATTTATAGGTTCGATTTTGGTCGATATTTGTGTAATTTATGGGAGCAACTGTTTTGATAATTCGCTGTAAATTTTTTTATTTTGAGAGAATACTTTTGTACTCATTTGTAAATCTTGTATTAATGATTGATTTAAGGGTATATGTTATTTGTAAAGATTTTATATGAATGTTTTGATTCTTATGGTATGCGAGGTTAGAGTTATCTTCCATTTTCTTTATGTAAGTTATCATCATATCATGTGTGGTCTGCTGGTCTTCGAGTTAATGATGCCTGATTCTAAACAGACTCTAAACGGGCTTTGAACCAATTGTGGTCATTAATGGGCTTTTGTAAAAAGAAGCTCTAACGAGATAATTATTAATCAAATATTAGAGTGAATTACATATAATATAGATTCATACGAAGTATATATGAATAATAATGGTTTAGTGGTAGGTGCGGTTACACGGTTACACAATCAGTTTCAAGTTTCAAACCAGACTGAATCATTAAACCCACGAAACCACGAAAACCAAACCATTTGGATTTCAAACTGGCCAAATCGGTTAACTTTCTTCAGTTTGATCAGTTCAGTCGGTTTCAACACTTTATAAACACGCCTAATGTACGTTATACTAACAAGAATCAAACAGTAATGGGATAAACAAATTCATGAATAGTATATACTTATGCCTTCATTGTTTAGTATAAAGAAGAAGAAAATCTTAACAGTTAACACCCAAAGTCTAAACATATCTCAAGAAACAAAAATAAAAAAAAAATAAAAAACAAAAGGGAAACTGTAAACTCATCTTAAGTCTAAAAAGTAACCCTTTTTAGCCCCATTATCACACAACACCATTACTCTGATGAAAGAAGAACAAACAGACTATACAGTTTTAGTTTTTTTTTTTTTAACATAGTCGGTATACGCGCTTCCCGCCAAATTTATTACCAAAACTTTAAACAGGAATGACATCAAGCTTTGATGAGTCTTCACATCTTAAAACAATACCCTCTAGACTCGCGGGAAAAAAGCAACTGGTCCATTGACATCCGGTTTGAACCGGTTCGGATGGTGGGACAATCATCAACACGTTGTTGTGTCTCTGCACGATTCCCATCACACTCACGGAATCGCCTTCTTTAATGTACCTAAATATTATTTAAATTTAAGATTATTAAAATGTGTATAATATTAGGGAATTGTGAAAGAAAGGTTTTAAGTTGCGTAATGCGTACCCTTCTTTGAGGCGCATCACTCGATCATCATTAGAGATGTTTCTATCACTCAACCATCTGACGAATTGGGGAGATGAATCTATGTTTGACTGGTCAACTTCTGTGACAGAAGGTTCGTCGACATACGGTGTCACGCGGGCCCCGTAACCAGTCTTGACTAATGCCCGCAAACCAGATTGGAAGTCGGATATATAGAAATCCACTACATGCCTCTGCAAATATTTTTCCACAAATGAGCTTTTTTATGTTCAAATTTCAAAGAATAACTGAATAAAAAATAATAATAATAATAATAATAAATAAATAAAATAAAACGCCGTAACATTAAGCTTTCTTATGTTCATATTTATGCAACATATTCTTTTCTTCATAACTTGTCAAGAAATCAACAAAATTTCCATAATTAGGAGTCAAATTAGCAAATACAATTTTCACTAAAAATATGAATCTTTTGTGAATATTAATTCAAGCATAATCCTCATTTCTACAAAAGATGCATCTTGACTTGTTAATTTTATCCAATATTCTTAGAAAAATAAGTAATAAAGAGTTTGTTGTTAATTGTCACATGCATTTTTAAGCGTCTATCGTTTCATGTGGCCATTTATTTCTATAAAAGAATTGAGAATCTTGATATTCAGTTAACCAATTAATCATAAATCAAAATGAAGAAATCTTCATGATATTAATAAAAGTCAAAATATGTGTCTTCTTTTTGGAAGGTAGTGAGTGTTATTAAATCCAGTGGAGAATAATTGCTTTATGTAAAAGCTATATACATGTGCAAATCTAAAAAGAAAGAAACATGTGTCCTACAAACCTAACAAGCTGTATGAATCATCAACATCTAATGGTTTATAAAGCAAGCAAACATGACAGTCAGGTTATGTATGAAGCATGAAACCGTAACCCCATAAAAGAAATAAAAAATCACATATTTGTTTTATTATTAAAAAACATCAATACCTGAATATTTAATTATTACTAAAATAATATTTTTCTTACCTCCATAGATCGCAGACCCCAGCTAAAAAGGCGATGTGTAGGATTTGCAGGTTTTGAACCCCAACCGCGATATTCATATAAACTTGTGGATGTATAAACACATCTGGGAACCCTTTGGTATGATGATTCCAAAGGAAAATTTCCACAAGTTACCACCTTCAAGAAATCAAGATTTCAATGATCAGTAGAAGCATATACATATAAGACATTAAATTTAAAATCATATAATATATTTCTATTTTCATGAGATGCATCCTATTAAGGTTGAGGGAAACATTTCATCATAACTAAGATCCAAAATGACACAAGACCGGCTATAAATAAACAAATATTTAAATAAATAAATAAATAAAATAAAAGGATTTTACATGCAATAGGAATGAAATGAGTTTTAAAATTAATTTATTAAAAATATTATATATGAGAAAGTATAATTATCTTTACATTATACATCATTTAAAGTTACTGTATTTTTTACATAAAGATAATACGATTTATACCTAATAAGCACTCATCTAAATCTAAATTAAAACTGTAACAAGAAGGTAAACTTTTTAGTCATATTAATAAAATATAAAAGTATATCTAGCTGAAGCAAAGAATTTATATAAAATAATATCAACATAC
>WOUH02000036.1:5256472-5281400 GCA_009936405.2 Stevia rebaudiana
GGGGCGGGGGGGGGGGGGGGGGGGGGGGGGTGGGGGGCTAAGTGTTCGGCCATTCATGGTATTATCATTGTTTCTTGCTGGTGCCTCAGGAAGACTAGGAATGAGCTTAGATTTTCAGGGAAGCAAGCCAAGCTAGGTGGAGGATGTGTTCAGTGATATTAGATCATCTTTGGGCTTTTTATGGTTCAAGCACATGTCTAAGTTCTAATCGATCGTTTGGGTGGATTGGTGTAAATTTATTATTATGTAATTGTTACCTTTCTTTAATTTCGTTTGTCTGTTTGTTTGTGTGCTCGGCTTTCGGGTGCCGTTTTTGCTAATGAGGTTGATTTTTCAAATAGAAAAACGGAAAATTGAATTTTAAATGATAATGAACTTGGGTCGACATTGTAAGCCAAAAATGGAACTTAGCAATGACAAAAGTTCAGTTTATTTAACTAGACTAAACCTCATGATTTCTTCATCATTATGAACGTATTTTCAAATCTTTATCTCTAATTTTGTAGGGTTGGCTGACAACATAATCATGAGTAATTAATTAGTTAGGGATTGCCTAACCCCCTAACGCAGCCCTACTTATTAATAACAATCAAAGCCGTTGTATTTTAACCTACAACAATTTAGCCATACGTTGTAGCATTCTTTTTATTACTATTATTATTATTATCACGTATCTGGTCCATGCTGCCACTGTTCACGACTGCTAAGGTTTTCTTTTCTTCACCGTATAATTTGTCAATCTTATCATTCATCTTTGTAGTCACGGGGTACCGCATGAAGAATGATAGTGGCGTTTGTTGCATTGTTTGTTGATAATCAAGTTTTGATGAAAAACGCACCTCTTGCAACTCTTTCTTCAGTCTATGATTTTCTTCGTTTAGGGTTTCACAATATTTCTTTAGTAATTCGTATTCCTTTTCAATTTGCTTCAACTTTGTCCTGTCACATATGACGATAAGTCATTAACGTAAATTATTATTTTTTAAATAATTAATCAAGAAAATATTTTTATATTAATAATAATGGAGGTTATGACATAAAATGCGTTTTGATCATGAGAATACCTAGAGAGATATGTTTTCAAGTCCAAAGGAATCAAGTCGTATATATATTATGATAAAATGTTAAAATCTTGTGCTAAATGGTGTATTTTCCTCACTAAGTGGTAAAGATTTAAATCTTGTAATACGTAGGTTTGGTGGAACGAGTTAAAAAATATGATTAAATGCAATATACTTGTGTTCTTGTAAAATTATACACTATAGGTGACGTTTTTTTGATTAATAATAACCGGATCCAGAAATAGGTGACGTTTTTTTTTGTTACAAGGAGCTGGTTACAGGTTCCCTGGTTTTACGAATGTAGCAATATTTTGGAAAATGGAAACTTGTGATGACAATCATAAGTACACTTGATTAATATTAACCTGTTTGGCTTTAATCTGCTACAATATCACTGATATATGTTTAATTTGAGTTCTTTATGTGAGTATGAATGTGTAGTGTACGTGCAAAAGTTATAAGGTAAACCTTGCTCTTCTATTTTGAAACCAGACTTCAATTTGCCGAGGAAGAAGATTTAACTTCTTTGCTAGTTCTTGTTTCTGGCCCTGCAATCACCCATTACACTTGATCAGACTTCAAGTATATATCACTAAACCCTACAAATAGCTTTTACAATTTAACATATTAATTAAGAAACAAAACCATATACATGTTAGACCATAAAGTATACATGGTAGTTGGATGGGTAGGTGGTTGTGCCATGTAGGCAACAACTGGCGTCCACTTGCGGTAGAAATGCTTTGTGGGTGAGTATTTGAAAAGTTGGAGAGTGGGTGGTGTATTGTAATTGACAAGAGGGTGAAGTGTTTTATTATGAGTGGTTAAAAAAAAAGCATCACACCCCCGTCACGCCGTGGTTCCAACCACTTTGACCACCACCACGCCCCAGCCACGCCTAGGGACGGTGTGTTGGGCGTGGTTGGCCCCATCACGCTCATATCACAACGTATACCCCATAGTCTTATTGTCAAATATATAAATAGATTAACATCTATAAATAAATTATTTAACACTTCCTATACCAATTTATCATTGTAATTGCAAAGCTAGCTGAGGAGACAAATAAATTACATATTGAATTGCTATATACTTGCACAATTCTTTGATATATCATGAGAACTTCACAATTAAAACTATTAATCAATAGTATCCATGCACTTAATTTGTAAATATAGGTGGAGAGAAAGAAAACAAACTTTATTAAGGGTGTTATGGACGTTAAAGCTTTCGTCAAGCAACATAGTTTGCGTTGTTGTGAGTTTTAGCTTCTTTCTTGATCCATCACTGCTGTTATTATAATCCTTTATCATTATCTCTTTTTCTTCTTGATCATTAATAGATTTAGAACTAAAAGAATCTTGATCATCTTTCTCATCATCATTCTTATAATCATGATCATTGGCTTCAATCTTTGGATTAAGAGGCAATGAAAGATCCAACCAAAACCCCCTCTTCTTATTATTTGATTGCTTCTCTCTTTTAATCTCTACTCCAATTCCAAGACCAAGTGTTGTATTGCATCTCTCATCTTCATTCATAATTAATCGTTAGTAGTGAAGAGGGCAAAAATGAAAGGAAAATTGCTATGATTATAATCAGGAAAGATGAGAACCATGTGGTAGGGCGAGAAATGAAGATGAAAATATGGTTTATAGATCAATATCAAAACTATCATAATTAATTATGCATTAATTAATTAGGAGCATTAAGTAAATGTCAAATAAACTATAACAATAATCAGTATTAATAATATGAGAATGAGTTTAAACTTGTATTGCGTTACAATATCATTATGATGCTTTGAGAGGGAACCAAAACATCATTAAGCTTTGACAACATCCAGCATTCTTGGCTTTTCCTTAATGGAAGTCAAAGTTTAGTTAAAGGGTATTTAGATGTTATAATTACCGTTCTTTCTAGTTAATACGTACAAGACCTAATTCATATTTGTACGATACATTTATTGTAATTATATTAGTTTTTTTTTTTAACGGCAATTTTAACATACTCCTAAATTACACCAAACAATTCCATATTACTTGAAATTGAAATCAAGACCTCTCATCTAAAAGACAATAACCCCTGTCAAGTGAGCTAGTATCACATTGACATGCGATATAATTATATTACTTCAATTATTAGACCGTGGGGTGTGCGTCGGCATAGGGGTGTTATTGGGGCTAATCACGCCCAGCAACCCCCCCTCCCCTAATTGCGTGGTTGGGGCGTGGTTCGATTCTCACGACTGACTAACTTCACAAAAATCGACCTTTGTGTTCTTTTTTTTTTTTATCGTTGCCACCATCTAATAACAATAATAATAATAATATAATATAATTTAAAATAATAATAATAATAATAATTGATAACCACCAAACCCCTATATAAACCAATCCAAATCTCCATATTCTTTCCAACTCATATTTTAACCAATCCAAACCTTATTTTCTATCAACTAAAAAATGCAATTCCCACCCTCAATCGGGTCTGATTCCAGCAACGATGACGACTTTTTTTATAGAAGTCGTTGTTGCCACAACCGTGTTTGTAAATAATAAAATATTTATATAAACATAGATGGTTAAATTAAACATAATATTAAATATTATTTGAGAAAGAAATATATATATATATAAATGTTAAGAAGAAAATATAAAACAACTATCACATTTTTTTTTGTAAAAAATAAAATTTGATTCTTATTTTTGTTTGTATATATATATATATAACTTTTTCAAATTTCTAACATTTTAATTTTTGTTGTTAAAGTAAATGTCAAATAATATATGTTGATTAGAATTTAATAGGAGAGGGAAGAGAGAAAATAAGATTGAGGAGAAAACCACAAAATGACAAGTGTCACTATAAACCTTTCTTTATTATATAGTATAGATATATATATAGATATAGAAAAAGATGCATTACAAATTTGAATTTTGAACCAAGGGACCTACTCAATGTGTACAAAAGCTTACATGTAGAGAAACTAAAGAAGGAGGTAGTTCATGCTATAATAATAAAATGTTGGATTCTATGGAAGTGCAGAAATAAGGTGGTCTTTGAGGAAGCTTATCCATCAATCAACAAAATCTACGAGGGAAAAAGAAGGCTAGGTTTTCTTTGGATAAAACACAAAGCAAATTTACATAGCTTGGTTGGAGAAGATTGGATCTTCTTTAAATTTTAATGATGTAAACTCTCTGTTTGGTGTATTTTTTTTCTACTTTTTAGCTCCATTGCCTTTGGTGATTTATGAAATATTTACAGTTAAAAAAAATGAACTGCAACAACCATATTACTGACAGAAGAAGTTGGTAACCCCTTTCAACCACATGACATCACACTGTATTCTCAAGCTTACTTAACAAAAGAAAAGAAACAAATAGAAAGAGATGAAAGGAAATAAAAAGAAAAGAAATGATAATTTTCTTTCATTTCCTTTCAAATCGAATGAAAAAGAAAAGTAAAGAATTTTACTTAGTTTTCTTTCTTTTCTCTTAAGTGAAACTTTAGCACTCCAAATTATTTTATTTTTCTTTCTTTTTCTTCGTTAAATAAAAATTAAGAACATATACAATTTTTCCTTTTCTTGTGTTTACTTTTTTTCACCTTTAAGTATGCTTGGGAACACAAATATCTCCATAAGATGACCTAGAGTTTATATATCTTTCTTTATCAAAATTAAGTCTTTTATATTCATACACGAAATAAATATGGGTGAATCATGAATGACTCCAAATATCCTTATTTCTTATTTCAAAGATAATAACCAATAAAAAAAAAAAAAAAAAAATCTAAATGTGAGATGCCGTCCACAAGTCTCCGTTGACCCAATCTCACCGCTGAAAATGTCTCCATTTACCAGCAACCTAGTACTCAATTTTCAAATACTCATCTCTAAATGTCGTCTTCACTCAGAAGATAAAGTTGAACTTAATCTTGGCTTTTGTAAATCGTGTATCTTCATCCTGCAAATGATCATGAAATTGCTAAATATTATCTTCCTCATTAGTTTACCTGTAATTTATACCGAAATTGTTGAGGCCTCAATAACTGGTAACAAATCTGTTAACATCACAACTGGCATCAATGGTTTAGAAAAAATCATACTCCGTCAAACTCACGGCAGTAGTGTGGAGGTATGTAATCTAGTTTCAAATTGTTCTTGCAGATTAAGATTTGTTTGTAAACACATTGTCGACTGATAATTAGTTCCGATAATCATAACAAAAATTCAAAAACCCAGATAAGATCTGCTGTTTTCAGCAACAAAATTTTGCAGTATATTAACATTTCTTTATGATTTGAATTATTTTGAATATTTGCAGGTTTATCTTTATGGAGCTCATGTGACATCATGGAAGAATACGCAAGGAGAAGAATTGATTTTTGTCAGTAGTAAGGTACCATCGATTAATAATTTATGTTTTTGCATAATCTTCTTATTCGATCATTTATAAATTATAATCAATTCATCATATGCATTTTTGCAGGCAATTTTTAGTCCTCCAAAGGCAATACGTGGTGGAATTCCAGTTATCTTTCCTCAAGTAAGAATCTTCTTCATCTTTTGAACAATTTGATTAATTAATTTTGGATTTATTCTGGTTATTGACATGAATTTGTTTTTTTTGTTACAGTTCTCAAATTTAGGCTCACTTCCATCACATGGATTTGCTAGAAACAGATTCTGGATCATAGACAATAATCCACATCCTATTGCATCTGACGTCATCAATGGAGTTTTTGTTGATTTGTTACTTAAATCCACTGATGAAGATTTGAAGATCTGGCCTCACAGGTGGTGTAATTTTAACAAGTTTCATTCATCTTTCTCGTAAATTGAAATAATCAAATTAGATAGATAAGTTTTGTGCATTTATTTATAATGTACACTTTTAGATTATATTTTCTGATAGATTATTTGATTATTTGTAGATTTAAGTTTCGATTGAGAGTTACTCTTAAACCTGGAGGAGACTTAATGTTGACATCTAATATAAAAAATATTGATGAACAACCATTTACATTCACATTTGCACATCACTCCTATTTTTCAGTTTCAAATATCAGGTAATTTTGTTTCACATTTTTCAATTCATCCAAAGTTGTTAATAGTTAAAATTTTTCACAATCTCATTCATTTTTCATCTTGGATCAATGTTGAACTGTTTTAAATAATATTTAATTTCAGTGAAGTTGAAGTAAAAGGATTAGAGAATCTTGATTATCTTGACAACTTGAAGAACCGCACGAGATATACAGAACAAGGGAATGCTATAACCATTAACTCAGAGGTAATTTTGTTACCTCACTTTATTATTATTATTATTATTTGAATATCAAAAGATAACATATAAAAAGATTGATATAATTTAATTACTTTGATGGTTAAACTTATGTAGTGTCAATTGACTCAATTGTTAATGCAGTTTGACAGGATTTATCTTAACACACCACGAAAGATTACAATTCTTGATCATGAAAAGAAGCGAAGTTTTGCGGTTAAGAAATCTGGGCTTCCTGATGCCGGTGAGATTTTCAAATCTGATTAATATTTTCTCACAATTTGATTGTTTTCCAAAAGTAACAAAGTTGTTTGGTTTTTGTTTTCATTTTAGTTGTGTGGAATCCATGGGCAATAAAGGCGAAAACAATTGTGGATTTTGGAGAAAATGATTACAAATACATGGTTTGTGTAGAAGCAGCAGCAATTGAAAAGCCAATTACATTAAAGCCCGGTGAAGTATGGAACGCAAAGCTAGAACTTTCGAGTCGACACTGATAACTGAGAAACATTTGTTGATCATATTACGCGCTTCATGAATCCAAATACCTTTTCTTTCTTTTTTTTTATGTAACCATGTTGTCCGACCGAGCACATTGTATTTTTTTTTCTTTTTATTTCATGTTTAATCCAACTACATTGTATCACCATATTGCATTGATTATGTAATAAGAATGTTGAATCGTGTACTACAAAACCGGTTAACCATTTGTTGTCACTGATGATCTTTGTATGAAGACTATTTTTATATTTGTGTCATAGTATTTATGTGAATTTTTTTTTTCTGACAACAAACACATTATGATACTCGTCTAATCATATGTTAACCACTCTTATTTCCACTTGAAGAAATTAATTATTTAAGTGTTTAACAACTTGTGAATTTTTAGAATATGAATTACAATGGCATTGTATTTTCGACACATTGTGTTGTTGCAATGGTTATCGCGGTAAGTGGCTTTCAATCTTTCTAAAAACAAACACAAAGCAGCAACAAAAGCAGCAATCATATGCTGTAATACTCAGAATAAACTAAAAAAAAACAGAACAAGTAAACACAGTTTCGTGGGGTTAACTTCCAGCACAAAACGCTTTTCCCCACACGCGTTATCAACTTCTACTAGTCGCGTAATAAATTAAAATATATATAAAAAAAAGACTTGTTTCTTTCTGCTCTCTCACACTGTGTAATGCTGGTTTATGTTGTCAATATCAAGCCCCTTCAGTTTCACCACCGACTCAACATGCCCCTTCAGTGTTAGCACCTCGCGAAGCCTATACAAGATTATATATAAACATTTTTTTATTTTTATAAAAATATAAAAACTAGTTTAAAAAACTAACATACCTCGCAACTTCAGCGCGTCTCTTAGCTTGTTCTGCAATTTCAGACAGTTCTCTGTAACTGCTCTTTTCATTAAAAATATTTGAAGTTTCCGGTGCTTGAAGCCCATGTAATGTCCTTTGAGCATGGGCCCATTGGGCCTCTCTCTCTTCTCTTCCATAATCCTTCTTGCTTGTGAAAGCAGTCTGTTTAAAAAAAAAAGGATTATTTCACAATTTGTTGTTTTTGGTGTATATAAATTAATCTTTTTAAGAAAAGAAAAATTAATTAAATGTACCTTGTTTTCAAGCATGCTGGTCCACGCTTTACCGCTAAGAATGTATCGTATCGCGAATTTCATAATGTCGAGAGGGAAATAAAAGACGATGCTGAAAAGCCAGATGACACCGGCCCATCCCCACCCGACTCCCTTAATTTTCGCAAATTCCCACTCTGCATACACCGCGATTAAAGTTGCCACCTGAATATAATAATATTAATAATATCAGTCAGTTTGTTAGAAAAACAACATTAATATCATACAGAGTTAATTACTCAGATGGTCATTGTTGTTTGTAACGAGTTTAGTTATTAAGGCTAACTCCCGTTATTTTAGTGTCAAATGAGCAAAATACCCTCTTGACTTTTTAAATATTGAAGTCAAAGGGTATTTTCGTCATTTCAACCTAGTTTAACGGAAGAGTTAACGGAAGTTAGCTTTTATACTCAAACTCGTTACAATTACAGGAAGCATAAACCCAAACTTGTTACTTTAAACCCTTAGTACCCAAACCTGATACTTTTCACAAACCACAGGGACCAGTTGTGTAAATATAAGATTACTAACGGGAAAAAAGTTGAAGTTCGTTACCAGTTGTGCTGCTAAGAACGCGCCCAATAGTAAAAGACCGGGTCGTTCTATAAACGACCAACTACGCGAACGGGTCACGAAAATCAAAGCTTGACTGACGATACTGACTTGAAGATATAAAGCAGCCATCATTTCAGCTTCATTGTATCTCAATGATCTAACACCAAATGTGTCCTGTATGTTTGACCAAGATAACATAAAAATAAAATTACTTTATTTATTTTTTATTATTATATTTTAGAATCAGTTATTGACTTACTGTGAAGAAGTTGGTGCTTTTCATAATCCAGAAGAATATAACAGTCATTAATGCTAGATAACCTCCAAGAACAATGCCAGTTGCAAAGATTTCTTTTAGCTTCCAACTATCTGGTAATGGAGATGGTTTCACTCTATCCTTTGAAATTGTCATGATTGTACCTTTTAAAAAAATAAAAAATAAATTTTTTTTAATAATTTTACAGTTAAAACTAGGTGTTATGGAGTGCAACAGAAAGTAAAAAGTAAAAAACTCACCATCATTAAGGATTGCAATGATCAAAACCATGAAGGGTGAGAAGTCAAACTTCCATATCAAAGCAATGAACATAAATCCAAACTACAAACAATTTATAGTATGTTAGATTGTTAGTCAATAATTTATAATCACACGTGTAAGAAAGTAACAATTTTAATGTTGCATAAAACTTACCACAATACGGATTGTGATAGAAACTGCATAGATCTGTAACAAAAAGAAATTAAAATACAAAAAATTAATTTCATGGAATAATTTGTCAAAATAAAATTAATAAAAATAGTAAGGGTGTAATTACTAACGGTGTAATTTTTCATTCTTTGGAAAATAGCGCGACTGGTAAGAACCGCGCTAATAATGACACTAAGACCGGGTTCAGTAAGAACAATATCAGAAGCACCTCTTGCAGCATCAGTAGCATCAGCAACAGCAATACCGATATCAGCTTTCTTTAAAGCAGGTGCATCATTCACACCATCTCCAGTCATTCCACATATGTGTTTTCTTTCTTGTAACTTTTTCACAATTTCATACTTGTGTTCTGCATATTCATATCAGTAGATTCAGATTGTTACAATATTATTATTATTATTATAATATATATACAATATATATATATAATTAATTACTCGCCTGGGAAAACTCCAGCAAATCCATCGGCTTTTTCGATCAACTCTTCGACAGGAAGAGATGCAATGGATGCATCCTTGTGGCCACCAAGTAAAGAAGAAGACGGATACATGTTTGTTCCCATACCGAGACGTCTACCAGTCTCTTTTGCAATTGCAAGTTGATCACCTAAATAATAATAAAAGACATGATTTTTGGTATAAAATATTAAAGACTTAATTACACATATGGTTTATGTGGTTTGTGAAAATTACAGGTTTTGGGTACTAAGGGTTTAAAGTAACACGTTTGGGTTCAATGCTTTCAATATGTAACGAGCTTGTGCATTAAGTCTGACTTCAGTTAACTTTTTTGTTAATTGTGAATTGACCAAATACCCTTTGACTTTTCACCATTTGACTTTTACTATTAAAAAAGTCAAAGGGTATTTTGGTCATTTCACCCTAGTTTAGCAAAATAATTAACGGAAGTTGACCTTAATACTCAAACTTGTTAAAAAACTGAAAGCATAAAACTAAACCAAGTTATTTTTTGCAAACCTTGGGGACTGTATGTGTAATTAACTCAAATTTTAGAAAATAAATAATTAGTTCCATAATTAGTAAATATGATTAGTTACCAGTAATCATCTTGACATTTACACCAAGATTGAGAGCTCTACGAATGGTTTCAGCACTGTCATGCCTTGGCGGGTCAAATAGAGACAATAATCCAACAAACTGCCACGGGCCACCAGGGCTTTCTTTTGTTTTTTCTGGCACTTCCTACAAATATATTTATCACAATAACAAAAGTAAGTAATCAAACATAAAAATAAAAAATATATATTAATAACATGAAGTTAATTACGCAGATGGTCTGCGTGGTTTTGGCAAGGTAATATATTTGAGTACTAAGGTTTAAAAGTAACAAGCTTGGGGTTTTTGCTTTCATTTTTGTAACAAGTTTGAGTATTAAGACTAAAGTCTGTTATTTTACGGTGAAATGACCAAAATACCCTTTGACTTTGACTGTGCAAAAAGTCAAAAGGTATTTTAGTCATTTCACCTTAACTTAACGTAAAAAGGTAACAGAATTTAGCTTTCATAGCAAAACTAGTTACAAAATTTGAAAACACAAACCCCAAACTTGTTACATTTTATGCTTAGTACCCAAATATGTTACTTTAGCCAAACCACAAGGACCATTATGTAATTAACTCAAAGAATATAATATGCAGACCTGTTTAGCAACGGCTAATGAACGCAACCCACGTTCAGCAAATTTATCAATCATTGCATGAACCTTCTTTTTCATATCTTCTTTGCATCCACAAAGTGTCAAAATCTATTCAAAATTTCAAAAAAATGAATTTCTTAATCAACTATTTAATTAATTAATTAATCACAGAGTATAAATAAAAGACTTTTTTAAAATCATTTACCTGTTCAGGAGCACCTTTGCTTGTTCTATGCCAATTACCATTATCATCAATATAAGTCAAAGCAGTCCTCTTGTCAACAGGATTAAACGGAAAGAAATGCACCTCTCTAATTCCAGCACGTGCCTAAAAAACCATAAATAATAATTAAAAAAATCACATTAATTAACTAACAAATTAACATTAATTTACAAAAATTATACCTCCTTCGGGTCAGCAAGTGTTCCAACAATGGCAGCATCAATAGCATCCTGATTCTCAGTTCTAGAAGCCCTAGCGGCATAAAGCAAAACCTGTTCTTTATCAACACCTTTCGCAAAAACCTCGATCAAATTCTTATCAACCGAAAGTTTGTTAAGCGTCAATGTTCCAGTTTTATCACTGCAAAGTACATCCATTCCCGCCATTTCTTCAATCGCGGTCATTCGTTTAGTAATCGCACCTTGTTGTGACAACCTGTGGGACCCAATCGCCATTGTTACCGAAAGAACCGTCGGCATTGCAATCGGGATTCCACCAATCAGCAACACCAACAGATTGTCAATTCCACTTCTGTATGGTCTGTGTTGAATCGGATACATGACGATAATCTCAATTATCATTCCGACCGCAATTGAGCAAATGCAGAAGTTTCCAATTGCGGTTAAAACTTGTTGGAAATGACCAACTTGGTTTGTGCTGTCTACTAAATGTGCAGCTTTACCGAAGAAAGTATGCACACCGGTTGCGATAACAACAGCTTCTATTTCACCTTGTTTGCAGGTTGAACCGGAAAATACTTCATCATATGGGTTTTTGTTGACCGGAAGTGATTCGCCGGTAAGGGCAGATTGGTCAATTTTTAAAGGGTCACCTTCTAGAAGACGTGCGTCAGCAGGAACGATGTCGCCAAGTTTTATGCTGATAATGTCTCCTGGAACCAAGATTGCAGCTTCTTGTTCACTCCAACGACCGTCCCTCAGAACCTGCAGTAAGGGCAGTTCGGTCAATTTCAAACTTATTTATTAATTTTAGGGTTAAATTTTTTTCTTTTGAACAGCTAAAAGTTCTAGAGTTGATTATACAGGTTTGCGAAAAGTAATAGGTTCGAGTGTTGACAGTGTCTGAATTTTATACTTTAACTTTGTAACAAATTTTTATAGTTAGTCCAACATTCATTAACCTTTTTGTTAAATTATGATAAAATGTCTAAAAAACCCTTTGAGTTTTCACACTTTGACGACCTTTTAAAAAGTCAAAGGATAGTTTGGGTGCTGATGGTTTAATGTAACTGGTGTGAGTTTTATACGTGAATTTTGGTACTAAGTCTAACATTCATTAACTTTTTCGTTAAATGTTGATAAAATAACTAAAATACCCTTTGAATTTCACCTAACGTATAAAATTTCACCTTTGCCTTACATAAAAGTCAAAGGGTAGTTTGGTCATTTGATCATAATTTAAAGAAAAAGTTAGACTTACTACACAAATTCGTTACAAAATTAATAGTATAAAACTGAGACATGTTACTTTAAAGTTTAAATCATTAGCACCCAAACTTGTTACTTTCTAATTGTCTAGAAAATATGTTTTATTAAGTCTTGATTTTGTTTAATTAAATAAAAGGATTAATACCTTGGTTTTAGGGGCAAGACCAGCCATAAGTGCAGCAGCAGCATTTCCCGCATTATTTTCTTCAATAAAACTAATTGTTGAGTTGATAACAAGAAGACAAACAATACCAACAAAATCTTGCCAATCTGGCGGTTTTCCACCTCCATTAGCCATTGCAATTGCCATAATTGCTGCAGCTTCCATAACCCATGATAATGGATTCCACATAAACCCAAGAAACTTCAGTAGTTTGCTTTCCTAAATTCATTACAAATTCTTTATAAAAAAACTAATAATAAAATAAGATATATTAAGTGCATGAAACGTAAACGGAAATAAAACAAGTTTGAATAATCAAGATCATGAATTCATGATCATGATTAAACAATTAAACATACCTTTTTCTCCTCCAATTTATTGGGCCCGAAAATTTCAAGCCTTGTGGTACCTTCATCGGAACTTAGACCTTCGCGGTTACATTTCAATTGTTCAAACACCTCCTCAATCGGTACTTTCTCCTGTAATTAGAAATAAACTTATAAGATTAACTTTAAAAGACGGTTATTAATCTTTTAGCTGCATATGTTTATGTCATCGAGCTTAACTAACATTAAGATGTTAACTCATTATGGTGACTCTTAACTCATGCATTAGAAGTGTTATCTTGCAATGGGCTTTTGTCATTATGGCAATAAAAGAAAATGTTTTATATTAATTAATATGTCTTAGATAATTAGGTTAGATTCTATTGTAAAGTAACATAAAAAGTTTGTATTATAAGATAATGAAAGTAAATGATTTAAATAAAAAACAAAAAGTGATTAGTAATAAATAAATAAGATATTCTCAAAGATGCTTTAGATTATCTTTACTTTATTTATATTCCACAATTTCATGTGACTGGTATCAGGTTCCAATTACAGACCCAACACAAAAATATCAGTTAAGAGATTCTTGGTCCATTGAAAATTTATACAATTATCTTTTCATTTTGAATATTTATAAACAAACTAATAAATAATAAAAATCAGTCTATCTACCACAGACACATACATTGAAACCAGACAAATATCTAACGTGCATGAACATTTGGTGATGTTTGGCATATATCCCAATTATGACATTAGAATTAACGCAACTTTAACACATACATTAGATTGTGTAGATGTTAGCAAAAATAGTCTCATCATTCCGTTAAGCCCCAAATGGAAAATCTAATGCATACATATATATAACATAAAAATTATGTGAAAACTTGACATTTTGAGAAGTATCATTCTTTGTGGTTAAGTTATATACTAAGATTGTGCAAAATGTATGTCATGGTAGAAAGAGAAATCCTATGTCATCTTGTCATTGGTTTCGAATCTAAATTTCTAAATTACACTTACAAATAGTAATCGCTTGATAAAATGTAACTTCTTAATGCTTGAGGCTTCATAATGTGGGATTAAAGGGCATTTTTTTTGTAAACAATGTTTTATGACTAAAAATAAAATAAAAAATTAATATAAAAGATAAAATATAACACAAAAAAAGAAATGGCTGGTTGAGTAACGCAAGTTAATTTGCCACTTGCTAAATATGGAGGGACCATAACCATCTATAAGAAAGAAACGGGTGGTTTTACGCATCGAATACCAAAAAGGTTCTAAAAGCCAACCCAACACAACCACACGAGAAGGAAAGGTTATTTTGGGAATTTCATGATAAAAAGTGGGTGGGGCAAAAGAAAAAAATTAAAGAACCATATTTGCATAAAAACAAAACAAATTAAAAATAAAAAAAGCAAGAACGTAATAAAAGATTCTTTAATTATCAATTGCACATAGTTTTAAAGTTTGGGAATTTCACGAGAACAATTTCTTAAAAATTCTCTTCTTTTTATTGACATGAAATAAATCTAATTTTAAAGTTTGGTAAGTATAACTAATTAGTCCAAGAAACAACGTCAGGGGTGATTAGTCAGAGCCGCTAAACATAAATAAATTTAAAAAAGCAAAACATAAAATATGACTAAGGTACCACGGATACGTACCTAATTTAAAAGTACCGTTCTACCCTTTATCTCTCCCAGAATTTCTCAATTTAGGATTATTAAAAACATTTGTCCCAACTTATTTGAAGCGAAGCGAATAAATCTTGGTACTATTTTACGTTTTTATAGAAATAAAGTGTGTATTAGAAAAATAGTTTTGTTAAAAAACATATTATTTACCAGATAATGTACGAGACATGTGAAAAATTAAATCACAAAATATGTGCATCATTCCATATTTTCATGCATGACATAACTGAGAACTCTTTGACTCTTTGTTGATTATTGTAATTTAATATTTATATAATACAAAAAATGACGTATCCAACACAGTGAATCCAAATTAAATGCCTAACAAACATCCGGATTTTTCTAGTAATTTGATTACCTTAGCATAACAAAATAAAAACAAATCAAAATAAATTATTGGAATTTCTCTCCTCTTTTTCCTCAAGTCAGATTACCTTCCAGATTTTTTGCTTAAATATAGGAATTTCTTTGACTCGCAATTTGAATAAAGTCCTAAAAGAACTTGAAGATAAACATGATTGATGATTCAAACGATTAATAAGTTGGTTGGTATCAAACCAAAGTTTTAATTAGAAGTCTCAACTATTAATCAACATCTATATAGAAAATGAGAAAATTTTGTATTAAATACCTAGGATGTCAGAAAATCGGAATATATGGACATTTTATTAATAAAAAGTGACTTAACATTAAGGCTAGTTGGAGTTATTAAAAAAATCAGAATCGACATAATAGTTATTGAGTTATTTATTTATATTTCAAGTTGGTTTTGGAGAATCAAGAATTGAAAACCAGACTGAAAATATCAAAAACTCGTTTCAAATCCGACCGTCCATTAACAATTTACTTTTATCAAGCAACTTACGTAGATCAGCATACTCATACTATAGAACAGAATAATCACATGGTAAAATCAATGTCAAATCTAGAATATTTAAACACCCAGAAAACAACTAATTAATTTGTCGATTAGCACGGAATCCGTACAGACATTAAAATGATTATTTTAATCAATTTTGTAACTGATCAGACGAAGAAAAAGCAATCGGTGAAATAAGGTGTTTGTTTTCAAAGTGTTCACATGCGTGAACGCAACAATAAGTAATTTAAAAGCATTACGATGCTGCGTTAGTTAACAGCGATACCGATATTGTTCACGTCGATTTCAGCTCAAGGATTTCAACTAGTTGAAATCGAATCAAAATCAAGGAAACGTAAGTTAATTTTAAATTTAGCCATAACATTGTAACAACAATCGATCAGAAACGGAAAAACAAAGTGAGAACGATAAGGGGTTTAAGTTCATACCAGATCAACAGTTTCGTTTTTTATTTCTTCGAGGCTTAAAGCCTTATCACCGCCCATCTTTGCAGCGTTTAAGTTCTAAATCGATGACGATGAAATCAGAAATAAATTGGGGAAATTAATTGCTGAAGAATAGCATCGATCAGTATGTTAATGAAGAGCGAGAGAGAGAATCAATGAAGTTTAGAGAGAGAGAATTTGTGTTGTATGAGGAAAGAGGTGTCAACATGCGAGGTGTATTGAGTCTCTTTATACTTCCCTCGATGAGATACACCCGTTAAAAGTTGAAACCTCCACCTACATTTTTTTTCATCATTTATCACCTTGCAACTTCTAAAATTAGTAAAGTGAATTTATGTATTATGATAAAATGTTAAAAATTTTGATGTCATTTCTAGAGTTTTGTTTTAAAATTTTTTTTATCACTTTGCTAATTCTAAAATTAGTAAAGTGAATTTATGTATTATGATACAATGTTTACAGATTTGATGTCAAAGTGGTTTTTTGTTACATGGCATTTTTTACATAAACATGTTTTTCGGACACATCTACCGGCCTGCGACAGCCCTCGCTTCATCACGTCATAGGAGGCAACTAACTCTCGGTTCTAACACCGAATCAGGGGATGGGGTTCAAACTGTTATCTTTGCCCAAAATCGCGTTATGCTAACCGTGAATGGAATTCGCCGATCATCGTCATAAGTTGG
Organism: Stevia rebaudiana; assembly: GCA_009936405.2. Classification (NCBI taxonomy): domain Eukaryota; kingdom Viridiplantae; phylum Streptophyta; class Magnoliopsida; order Asterales; family Asteraceae; genus Stevia; species Stevia rebaudiana. The sequence continues at coordinate 5,273,259 of WOUH02000036.1, forward strand.
CCACCCAAAGCATCACATAGTGAGATTTGAACTTGGTTCTCCTTTGGAGAACCTCAAGGCCTTAACCACTAGGGTATTTTTACATAAATTATATATATTAGAGTAAACTACAATTTTCGTTCATAAAGTTTGCAATGCTTAATAGTTTTGGTCTACTTTTAACATAAATCGTCTATAATACCTTGTTAACTTTACAGAAACAACTTCTTAAAGGGGATGATTTAACTTCTTAAAGGGTTCTTTGTTTAGAACTTACAAAATGGTCCCTTTTTTTTAAGATTTCGTCCTCAAATGGTATATTAGTAATTTTACTCAAATTTAACTGAAAATCTATGTGGCGTTTCCATAGCATTGAAGATGTTAAAAGTTGAAATCATGAGATCTCCACTTGATACTAAAAAGAGATCATAAGGACTAATTATGTAATATATTAGCTCTTTTTTATATAATTTGTGCAATATATAGGGTTCTAAAGTATTTAGTCAATATGCTATAATCTCAAAAATATTAGAGCTAAAACAGTAAAATTAGTGAAAGCTGAATGAGTTATTTTTTTTCATTTGCATCAATCTTTATTTATACACAAGTTTAGATAACCGCAAACAGAATACATACATTTGTAATTATGACACTCTCGCTCAAATATTAATTATGTTCATTATAAACTATTAACACTATAGTACAAGAATGTAACTTGTTTGAGATATTGCTTTATGTGGATCTGTTAGATATCCAGCATAAGCATACCCAACAAGCTAGGACTTTTTCTCTTTCTCGTAGAAAAGACGAAAGTCTTGTGTCCCACATAAATATCAAACATATGTTTTATTCCATTCCAGTGTGTACTTATTGGGTTGAAACTATATCTCACTATCACATGTACTGAGAACACAATATCAGGTCTTGTGTTATTTCAGAGATACATAAGTGCACCGATCGCATTCAAGTATGGTACTTATAGACCAAGTACTTCTTCTCCTTCTTCTTGGAGACGCTAAGGATATTATGTGCTTCTAGCAGTCAAACAACCATATATGGGTATGCCAAATGGATGAGCTTTGTCCATATTAAAACATATCAACAATTTTTTTCAATGCAGTTTGACTAATAGAAATTTGTACCATTACACAGATGCTCGAATTGTAAGTCGAGACATAACTTTGTTGTGCCAAGGTCTTTCATTTCAAATTTTGTCTTTAATGGTTCAACAGTCTATTCAATCTCTCTAGAAGATCCAATGATGTTTATATTCACATGATGTTTATATCCACATAACTTACCTATCACATTAGTTATCTAATTAAAAGAAACCAAATCACCAATACTTGAATATATGGTCCATATTAACATGATTGATTGCTTGATACTAACATAGGTAGCTACCTTTTTACCTGATCGTTTGCTGCTTGTTGTTTGCTTGTTTAACAGTTTTGATTGTTTGATTGTTAAAAGACCAAAATACCCATATATAGTTCTAAGTTGCATAACCTTTCATAATTCCGAGTGTGTCTTTAGTTCTGTCCATTGAGTATTGGACGATACTCGGTCTTCCATTTCCCACTACGATACGACCAGTATACTGCCGTTTGTGTGTGGATTTGTCTGATCGCTTTTATAAATTTTATTACTTAAGTTTTCACACTATGATCACACGATTCTTTTGATTCACACAAGAATTTACGATTCATTTTGACTATAAACCAAACTAATTCGCGTTTACTGTTACGAATTTGTACAGTTTTGTAAAATTAAGTAAATATTAACTTTTTGTCACTTTTTATTTTTATAAAATTACAAAAACACAAAAACAATAATAAATCACAAAAACAAAAAAAGATTTTCATTTTTAATTTTAATTTACTTCTTTTCTTTTATAAATATAAAAATACAAAAAAAAAATTAGAAAACTAACAGAAAGCAAAAAATATGTCAATTATTGTTCTTTTATTTATTAGTTTAGTAATTATATATTTGTTGCGCGTTTTTTGCAAATATTTTAGACAGATATGGTGAGTTCGAGCCGTAGCAGCGGGAAGCATTGTAGAGGCCCACAGCCACGACCCAGAGGAGACGCTGACGCCCCGATCATCTTGCACCAACCACTACGCGTCATCCACTATCGAGATGCCGACCCTCAGTTCTCTGCCATGGAGGAGGAGCCACCATTTCTCGAGGATCGTGTCCTTAGGGACCACCTCGTCCTTAGATTTAGGGATCGCTTAGGGGAGCTCGTCAGGCTCGAGCATTTTATAGGCCCAGAGCTACACCCCCACCATACTTACCGTTATGGTGTTTTAGAGCGACTAGAGTCTAGGCCTAGGTTCGAGGCGACCTTAGGACACTGCTGGTTAGCAACAATATCTTGCAATCGACTGCAGTATGTCGAGTTGACTATGGAGTTCCATTCCTCCATTCACCAAGCTGTCGGTTCGTTCGACGAGCCTGACGCCATCTCGTTTACCCTTGGCAGACAGACGTTTTCCATGTCTGTACCAGAGCTTGTAGTAGTTCTTGGTTTCTACACACAGGCAGAGGTGTTTGAGCCTGCATTCCGTACTGCTTTAGGCAGCCTGGTTAGCTCCGGCATCGAGGTTGGAGCGACACTAGGTCAGCTTACCACTTTCTGGACTACCATTGCTGATGGTCCATATTCTACCGTAGTTATGGAGTCAGCCATTCGTGAACCTTTTATTAGATATACTCATAGGATACTTTCTTGTACTTTGACTGGCTGCCACTCTGGACATGAAAAGTGCAAAAAGTTGGATGTTTTTTGTTTATACTGTATTTTGGGAGGCCATTAGGCCAACCTGGCTACCATTTTCCTCGCATCTGTGGCACGACCTCGTTGTGCGGGTAGCCAAGCCACCTAGCTTAGGGCTTTACATCACTAGATTAGTCAAGCATTTAGGCGTCCTAGCTAGGTATCCCGTCACACATCTGACCGTCAGAACAGCCACGGCTCTGTTCGAGCTTAGGCAAACAGGCATCTTGGAGTGGACCGATCCTTTACGGTTTCCACTAGTTCGTCAGGGTCCACAGGCCCCTTCACCTGATGGTACCGATGCAGCTGCTGCTATTCAGGCGGGGGCGCCACTCACAGTTATGTTCTTATTATTCCACGTCATGAGCGCCAGCAGCCCTAGTTTCCGCCACGTGCTCCTCCCACCCCTCCCCCACCCACCGTGGAGGATTCCCGTTGGGAGTGGTTTCATCATTTTATCCAGACTCAGCACGGGATGATGCGTCATATCATGCTCCATCTTTCTATTCCGATCCCTTATTTATGTATTCTCCCTCCTTTTCCCGGCTCTTCCTCCACTACGGGCGCTGATGAGGCTGTTCCATTAGGGACGCATGCGGATGACACATATGATGAGGCTTCAAGTGATGATTGAGAGATTAGCAGCAGCCGGCCAGAGATTATTTTGTTGAGTTCCATTTATCATGATATTCATCATGTATTTATTTATATATATATTTTTGTGGTGATGTGATATTTGGGATTTTATTGTCCGGTTTGGGATTTGACATGTATATATTTTTTTTGTCATTTTTGTGAGTCTGTGATGCTGCTTTGATGATTTTTATTTGTGATTATTATATGGTTGATGATTATGATTTGATGTGATGATAATGTGATTGATTCTTATTATTTTTTTTATTCCATTTTCACATGCTACTAATGGTATTTGTTTAGTTTTAACAATTCTTTTTTGTTTTTATTTTTGCACGGAAATACGATTTTTGAGAGCGGTTTTGTGGAACGCTCCACGCTTGACCACCATGGAATTTGACTCGAGTGATTATGCATTTTTCACGATTATACCACGTGAGTCTTTTCTGATTTATCTTTTTCTTTTTCTTTATTTTTATTTCTGCTTTATTTTTGTATTTTCTATTCTACATTGAGGACAATGTATATTTTAAATGTTTGAATGGGAAACTACGTTTATTTTCGTTTGTTTTTTTTATTTTTGAGTCAGTTTTATGTTAATAATTAAAGTCATTTTAATAAAATAAAAAAATTTAGAAAATGTCCTTGTTTAATTCTGATACCTTTAATGGGAAATGATATGTAGAACTAGCTTTTGATTTTAGTTTTTAAGAAAATCTATATCTTTTATATCTAAGTTGTCACATTTCTATAATTCATTTTTAGAGTTTGTTACCCATCTTATTGCAGGCCGCATGTTTGGGTCCTTCACTCCTTTGCCAGAGTTTGAGCAAAAACTTATAGGGGGTCGGAAGTCACGAGACCCGTAATTTTTTTCATATCGCTAAATATCGGGTTATTCCGGGTTGGTGATTTGGGTCGGGTCAAATAATAAAATTACTAAATTTCAAATATTTGATCAACATTAATATCTTTTGAAACTTAATTAGAACTAAGAGATAACAACTGCATCGTATGATAATTAAATCTACTATTAAACTCATGTAACTGTTCGTCAATGTGGATTTAAATAGAACCACTCTGAGTCTCATCACCCTTCCACATTTTTTTTTGTTTTAAATTATAATTTACAATTGAAACTCCAATTTCCATATGTATAAACTAGCACAAAGTATTTAAAGATGTGTAAACAATTTAATAAAATCACAAACTTCAACTTAACAATTTTTTAACGGCGTCGGGGTGCCACCTTTGGGACGGGATTGCAACCGTCAATCGTTAATTTGACACTCCAAGACCAAGTCCGACGCCCACCCAATGAGTTAAATCCTAACCCATAGAAAGATCCTCTATGGCTTGGAATTGAACCCGTGATCTCTCAATCATAAAATCAATTATCCTTGCCCCTATGCCATTGAGATAGAAGCTCCGTGGCTTCAACTTCAACATATGTATAAAGTAATTTTTTTCTTGGAAAACAAATGTGAGGGCCAATAATTTGTTACGAAAAAATTTAAGAGAGACCGGACTATATATGTATAAGATTTTAGGACGAAAACCCCGAATTTTACAATTCAGATAAAAAAACGGGAGAGGCCCAAGCCCTAAAAAATCTTCGCCCATGAACTCATGGTAACCCATGATTTCTACAAAGGTAGCGGTCAATGGTAATGGTAACCATGATTCCCATCATAGTGAAAGTCATGGTTCATGCCTTGGGCATAACGCTACCTCATAATTTCTGCTAAGGTACAAGTCTTGGGTTTGAAACTTGGCCGGTCCGCAACTCCGCATGAGGGTTTTAATGCTTGGTAGTTTTTTCTTTTGAACAACTCCGTATTCGAATCTCGCCAACACCCACGATTTCACCTATGATGTGTTAGTAAGTGATCTGTGCTTACAGCGCGTGAAATTCAATTCAAATAGTGAGATATGAAAACACATGTAGGTGAGTCAAATTTCACAAAAGAAAAACTATGAGAAGAATTTTAAAATAATTTGCAAACGAAAGAAAAAATTCTTTTTCTTGAAAATAGCCGGTGCATCCAAGAGAACGAACACATGTACGCCCATTATTATTATGCCTATCTTATTATTCCATTATTATTGACTTATGGGTATCATAAAATCAATCATTCTTAAATTAAAAACTACGTCTTTTCTTCATCCACTTTTTTACATATTTAAATATATCACCACCACCACCACTATTATCATCATCATTGGCAATACCTCTTAAGAATGCCATGTTTAACTGTTGACAGGTTTCATCCCCTGATGCATTGTATTTTGAAAAAACTAAAAAGTGTGAAATATTTCATGATACAACGATGCTTATAGCATCTTCAATGCCGGTTCAAACCGAAGACGTTCTCGAGCTGTCACAATATTACAATTTCACTAATTTTTTAAAACCTCAATTTTATTCCAACAATACATCATATACAAAAACCATTATATATATATATATATATATACATATAAATATAAACATAAACATATAACGGGGATGGTAAGCGTAAAAAGAAGAAAACCACAAAAAGCGTATAAAGTCACCATGATTTGACATGTGTCATCTTGTGAGTTTATAATATTCTGTATATAAAATACGACTTGTGTTATAAAATCACAGACTAAAGATTTGGGTGAGGATATAATGGTATCAAAGTCAGGAGTATGAAAATACGGATTGAAGTTGTAAAAAACGGACTACAACCATAAAAATTGATTACTATCACTGATTGAGTGCTAAATCACGGTCCAACTTTAAAAATACGGACCAATTAAAAAAACTTAAAAAGACCAATCAAAACCACACTCAAATTAATGATAATTAAGTTTTATATTTTATGGTGTAATTTTCTTAAATAGATGAGAAAAAATGTAAAATTATTTGAGTTTAAAAATATTGGTGAAACTCAATTTATCTTTAGACTGTGCGTTATACCATGTGAGGAGGGGCGTGAGATGCCATGTCAGCGTGGTCGCGACCCAAACACGACGCCACACCCGGAACAGAGGGGCGTGGGGGAGGGAGAGATGAAGGGGGTCACATGTCAGCGTGTTGATTTGTTTTTTTATCGAATAACTAATTAGAATATATCACCTCAACCTCCCACTTTTTACCTATTTTTCTCACTTTCACCCACATATTACACCCCCAGGTGACCACACATCTTTCTTGTATGGCGCCTGTAATGTAGATGCCCACCCTTACTCGGTTATAACACGTATTCTTTGGTTTTTACTCTTTCCCTCTTCCTGTTATAATTCTAGTAAGTTTTAAAATAGAAGTGGGGACCATATTAAATTAATAATTAATTTGTTTGATCAAGGGCTTATTATTCTTCTTATCATTCTCACGAAAAAATGTTTTCCTATTATAACCATCTCCACCATGTATATATATATATAATGTATTTATTATGTGAACTTAATCTTATATAGCTAACCAAAAAAATTAAAAAGAGCCCTCTATTTTTCAACATGAACTTCCATTTCAAGAAACACAAGTGTTGTCACATATATGTAGTATCAATTAACTTACGTTGCGAACTTTTTTAATATAGCTTTATTCTACTTGTGTTAAAGATACAAAAAATTCTGATTCAGTGGTGCAAACCGTTTTAAAAAATAATAACCTTTAAAGAAATTAGAAATATTTAAAGTTAACTTAAATAGAGTCTTTTAGTTCTTGGACAAATATTGGTTCTCTAATGAACCACCCCTATGCATATACTGGTGTTTAATCGATTACAACAGTGATTCCAAGTTGGGCTGGGCCAATCATTAACAACTTAGGGTCCATATGGTTGGACGACTTAGATGAAATTGATTGGCTAGGAAATTTTTTTTTGTAATTAAAATAAATTCCAACCAAATCCACACTTGATGGAATTCAAAATCCTCCCATGTATCAAAAGATTTGAAGGATTTTGTATGAATATTTTCTGTACTACAACAAACCGCGCCTAACTGCGGCATTGACTACCACCACCGCCAGCACCTGCTGCCACCATTTGCCACCACCTGTCTCCAAAGCCCACCGCCACCTATTGCCAAAGCATGTCGCCGCATCTTGCCACTTATTGGCGCCTCGCACCACTTGCCACTACCACCCGCAGCCAGCGCTTGCTACTTACCGCTACGTCCACCACCGCCAACTGCCGCCATCGCACTGTAAGGACCCATTTTTTGTAAACGCGTATAAAACGCGTATTTGTTGATTATTAAATGAAAAGGCTGTATTATATGTTATGTATAAATAATAAATGATTATTATTTATTAGAAACTAACGGTGTTAAGTTAGTTTGGTGTTATGGTGTGTTTTAACTAGTTAAAATGCTAACTTGTAGTTTGGGGACTGAAATGGTCAATAGTGGAAACTTGTAAATAGTGGGTAAAAGGAGTAAAACACCTCAAAGTTGGAAAAAATCTGGAAATGAGAAGGGAGAGAGGGAGAGGGCGACGTGAGGAATAAGGGGGGAGGATGGTTCTTCCACAATTCACGCAATTGATCCCTATAAACCTGAAATTGAAGCCCTAATCTTGTATCTAAGTCGAATTCTTCATCATCTACACATACAAATCACTAGGTAAGTGTATTTTTGTGAGAAACCTAGTTCTTGAGGTGTTCTTGAGTTAGATGATGATTTTTGTTGAATGCAAATGTTGATTTGATATGCTTGAATGTTAGATAAGCATAGATTGTTATGAATTTCACTAGCTAAACACTTAGATCATT
>WOUH02000036.1:5291030-5306855 GCA_009936405.2 Stevia rebaudiana
CGTTAAAAAGTTATTCGATTTTCTAAAAAAAAGTGAAAGGTTGTTTATTTACGGAAGTTTCCTAAAAAATATATTTTTCGTCCATACCCTTTTTTCTTTATACACGTGAGTATTCTGATTGCATCATACGTTATGTAGGATAAGAAGCATATCAACCAAGGGACCCTAAGAACATTGTAACTCAAGAATCACATGTTTGTGTCAATCATATTAATTTTCCTAAGCATCGTAGTTATCCATTCGGTCACGTGCACCACACATGCATTACAAAGTTACAATCCGTGCTGTAACTACACAACCAATGACAATGAGATATCTATTCGCATCACCGGGATAGACATCGTACGGTTTTACACACTCCAATCCAACGGTCAATACAGCCCCCACCAAAAGCACAAAATCCCACCCTCCACTATATAAACCAAACCTCTTACCTACAATTTCATCAACTCAATTTATAATTTCTAGAGCGATAAACTAGAGAGAGAAAATGTCAGGAAGAGGTAAAGGAGGAAAGGGTTTGGGAAAAGGTGGAGCAAAACGTCATCGTAAGGTTCTCCGAGACAACATTCAGGGAATAACGAAGCCGGCGATCCGGCGTCTTGCACGACGTGGTGGCGTTAAGCGTATCAGCGGTCTGATCTATGAAGAAACACGAGGCGTCTTGAAGATCTTCCTCGAGAATGTGATTCGTGATGCTGTCACCTACACAGAGCATGCTCGCCGGAAAACGGTTACCGCAATGGACGTCGTTTATGCTTTGAAGCGTCAAGGCCGTACACTTTACGGTTTTGGTGGTTAATTTGTTAGTTTGTGTAGAGTTTCGTCATATGCTACTGTAATTGTAGTTCGTTTGCGAATTAAGAAAAATTGAATCCATTTCTGTGTTATTGATTTCACTTTACCCTCTTAGTATTTTGAAATTAACAGTCTTCGATTACTATGAATTGAATTGATTTCATTATAGCTTCTTAATATTCTGAAATTGCTAGAATACTATGAATCGATTAGCTTTTGCAAATGTGTCACATTTGACTCACTTTTACTCTGTTTGTATTAATGTGTTAAATGGAGAAATTGAATGTCATCCATAATCCTCCTAATCAAGATTACATTATTAAGGATCTCCAATTAACAGCTAACCCATCGATTTACTAATTCATTCATATTGTTACAATGAGACCCAATCGGCTATCTGAGAATAGCTTTTTCTATTTTCTCAACAATTTATTGGATGATAACATCTCCTTAACCTTTTCCCGACTAAATAATAAAGTGGGATCGGTTAATTAATTTCACTAAACTTTCGCTACAATAACAATTAATTAATTAATCAAAGCAAGAAATATGTTATTGAAACCCAAGATGAAACGATTTGTGTTTCTATCGTTGCAACCAATGTTCTTACTTTCTTTGTTCCTTATAAGTCATATCAACCTCCATGTTAGAAGCACAACAAAACCAACAAAAATTTGAAAGAAAAAAATGATGATTGTCTTATATTTTTATAGAATTTTGTACAGTTTAGTCGATTGCAATGATGAGGAAACCGACAGATACATACATTAGTAAAACAGGGTAAATTGCAAGGGCTTTTCTTCTAGGATTAACCGCTGTACTTATGAAAGGATATGCAGCCCATGAACTCCAGGCCAATGTTACACATACAACCACCATTTTCACAATAGCATCATCCCTCAACATGCAGATTAATGCTCCAATAACAAGAGGAAATAGGCAGTAACCCAATAAACTCACACTTTGGAAGAAAATAATACGCCCACCCTGCATAACAATCATTTCATGATATGATTATACACGGTACAAAAAAAATGTCGAGTAATTTAAGAGGCTAGTAGTTAGAGAAAAGAAAATGGTTTGAAATAGATTTCGAACATGTAACATTTGAATTTGATTAAGAGAAAACAAGTTTAAATGGTCAACAATTTTTTTGAAGTATATGTAATGTAGCCGAAAAATGGGTGAAGTTGGTGTCTAGTGGTATATCTAGAGTCTCATAACCAAAAAGTTATGAGTTCTGAGTCTTAAGAGGCAAATTGTTGTTTAAAAGAAATTGTAGCATATAAATTTTACAAAAAATATGAGGTCTCTTGAATAGGTGGGACCATTGAGGGTCCGCACCTGTGTATTATGCATGCATGCTTGACATGAATGCATGTATGACTTGTAAATTTGTAATATATTTGTATGTACGGGGAAAAATTACCAATAGTAAGACGTTGAGTGTGAGAATAATAGCACCTGCTGCGAGTAGAGCAAAAGCAACAGTAAAAACTTGAGACTGGAAATGATGACAACAAAGACAATCATAAGTAAAAATATTTACTCAATAGAATTAAACGCTAAACAAAGTATAAGCTATTAGAACAAAATTAATTAAGTTACAATTATACGTCAATAATCTAACTGTGATTAGGGGTGAACAAAAACCGAACCATAACAAAAAAAAATAAGTGAAAACCGACCGAATCAATTGGTTATGGTATCTGTTAAGTACATCCTTGTAACTAATTTAACCAAAACCAAACCGCACACGACATATTTTTTTTAATGTAATTTCATTTTTAGCATATTTCATTATTTTATATTCTATGTAACCAAGTCTCAAAGACCATAATCGAGCTAAGAGCTTCATATTCGATCAGTTTGTAAGCTGTATAACCAAGCTTGTATATTTTAGCTTAATTGTACATTGGATAATTAGCGATCATAACCGATAACCATTTGATCCATAACCAACTTTGTACACCTCTAATTACGATCATATGTTCAACATGATCATTCCGTACACCCTGTAAATATATAACAAATCATCAACCAAATAAATCACCTTCTCTACCGAAGCAGACCATGACAACGTGAGTCCTAACAACACAATGAAAAAAAAGGGACCCCACAGATCCCAATCTCTCATCGCCTTCCCCGGATCTTCACGGTTCGGGTTCGGAAACACAACCAATTTCAAATTACTAACGATCCTCATAAGATCTCTCTTCACCGTGTCCCAAACGGGTTCGGTCAAAGTGTTGCGCGGTGGCCCAAAACCGCCCATGTTGTTCCGGGACTGACCCGCATTCGCATCACGGTTAACGTCAGAAGGCTGGTTCGGTGCGGTGGGTACAAAAGTCGGGTTTGGAGGAGGCGGATCTAGGTTGAAGGAGGTGGTGGATACAGGGATGGAAGCAGGTGTAGGTGATGGTGAGCGAACCGGTTGGACGGTAGTCGGAGCGAGTTTGACGCTGGCGGTGATTAGGTTTTCGATTTCATCGATGTCAGATTGGGAGGTTTGAGGAATGGGTACGGTGTTTTTGTCGTCGTGAGACATTTTTGGTGGAGATTGTGGTGGCGATGATGGTGGATTTGAGGTTTGATACGGTGGCGATTTTTTAGATTGTTACAGGTGTGAGGTTTCACGTTAACGATTAACAAACTTGAATATGCAAAAGAACATGACGAATTGACGAATTTACTTTGTCTTTTTGTCTTAAAAGGCCCCTCAACTTGGTGTGAAAAGATGAATCTTACCCTTATATGAAAGTTTAATAATGTGCACTTTTAATTATACTATATAACAAAATCTCATCTTAGATTATGAGATTGTCAAATTATCATTCCACATTCTTGTTCATGTATAAGGTGTCCATTTAATCACACTTTTCATTTTAATAATACATAATCATCCTTATTGTTTACATTAGGAAAACAATCCATCAAACAAAACTTGGTTAGAATGTAGTATATATAAAATCAATTATTACAACTTATCAACTAATAAGATATATGGTACATTTTTGAAGGTTTCAAATCGCGAGTAACATTAAAAAACTCCAACGTCCGAACCCACTTTTCTTGAGTCTTCAACCGATGAACCGCGACTGTATCCGGCCACAACTCATGCGTACATCGCGTCGCAGGCTCCGGATAATCATACATTGACCACTTAGCATTATACCTATTCTTTGCTCGCCGACCCTCTCGAAGCCACTCGCCAAAAACCTTATCTTCGGGCCCGACAATATGTCGTTTTGGAATATCCGAATCTTTAATCCACTCAACAATATCCCATGATGCCAAATAACCCATACCCGACATGTAATGCACGAACGGGTCCATACTAGGACACGGGACAACATAACCATAATATAAATCTTCTCTTGGTAACGGGATCAATGTTTCCACCAATTTTGGTAACCTGAAATACGTGTCATCATCGGCTTTTATGACATAATGATATGGCGGGTTGATCGTGCTAGAGTCGTCTTTTAGCATATCGGGCAAGCTTGAGAAGTATGTGTAACTCTTACCGTTATCCATGTTTTCTTTGCAATTCATTATTATGATATCATTGTGTAACATTATCTCTAATGCTAGTAAAATCTTTTGGTCTTCTTTTGTTAAATTGCAGAAGACAAACTTTACATCTATCTTTGCACCCGTGACTTTCTGCGTCCCGTATATGAGACGCAGGAAGTGACGGCGCTCGTGGTGATCTGCGAGTGTCAGGATCCCAATGAGGATTCTGATATCGGTTTCTGATGATTTTATTACCGGTTGTATATAGTTTTCGGAAGAAGGTGAATGGATGGTGCATTTGCTGATGTTTGATAGATTGTCGAACTGGATTTCGTTAATGGATGCGAAAGCGATCAAGAATGCGATGAAGACTAATGATATGATGATGATTTTCTTGGTATTTTTGGGTTTTGTGACATTCTTCATTTTGAAGATGGTTAGATCTAGGAAATGAGATCTGAAACTTGTTAAAGTTTTGTTAGATATAAACTCTATTTGATGTTAGAATTAGACATTCTTGAAGAGAAGTGGTGGATGAAAAAGCATATGTGAGTTTGTGAATAGACGAAATTGTCCCTTGAGATGTTTAGAAATGCAACTTGTGTTGACTAGATTCAGGGGTGCTTTGGTAAATTGTAAGGAGAAAGAGAAGAGTGGTGATCGTATGCCTAACTTGAATCGTAAACTAGTTGGTATTGGTAACATAAGGTTTTGCACTTTTGCTTGAATAGTGTCTAAAGTGGTCTTAATTTGAATTAAAGTCTATGGTGTGAATAGACAATTATGCCCTAGGAATTCAAGACATACAGCCTGAGTTAGCCAGACTCTGATGACTTTGGTAGAGGGTTATTTGGTAAATTGTTAGAGGGTGCATGTTGACCATGTGGTGGTGATTTTGAAACCAACTTAGAATGCTAAAGTCAACTTTCAATGGTCAAAATTAAAAAAACACTTTTGAGTGAATATTAGGCATATATGCATCATATACATGTGTGGACCGCTGAAATTACGACGGAGTTGCTTCAAATACACTCGCTATTCATGTGATCAGTGTCTTAATGACATATTTATGTATGTATAAATGAGTTAAATCTTGAAACCATGAAGCAATTACACTTTACCCGAATCGTTTTACAACCAAATTAAAGTCAAACTTACTACAAAACTGATCATGACATTCAACGAGGCTTAATTACGTGGGAAATTCTTCGGTGGTGACGGTGGTTAACCGACAAAAATCCATTGGTGATATTCGGTCATAAATTTGGTCATGGATGATTTGACTTTTGACAGATTACTGACATATTAGTATATTACCGACTGGGTTTCAATAAGGATTATGGAGAAGTCTTTCAAGGTTGTCACTAGACTATTACTGACATATTAGTGACGGTTTGTTACCAACGAATTACTGACAGTCTGTTTGAATAGTTACCGACGACTCTACCCTCCGTGCTCCAATGGTAATTTTTCTACTTCCTGTAAATTAAATGTATAAATCATCGATTCTGGAAATTGTTTTTAATAGTTTCTTGAAATAGCAGTTAAAGCTTTCTAAGTTAAAAGTATATGTAATTTCTCATTTTAAATTGTTTTTTTCCCCAATGAACCTTTCTTCAAGAACATAATCAATAATATATGTAATTTCTCATTTTATGGTACATTGATATATATTTTAGGCTTCTTCTACTTCATCTAAACCTATTGTCGTGACTTTTTTTTTATAGCAAAAAAGTACTAAACTTTGTTCTTAAGATAAGTGAATATTAATTAAATCATGTCTATTTATATAAAATATATGTATCATCTTTTTTCATTAAATTAAAAACTTCTATGTTATATTGTGGATTCTTTTAACTTAAGTACTGTTTTTAATGGTGGTGTGGGCAAAAAGAGGGCTTCCTAGTATGTTTCAAACACACATTATATGTGTACCGTATTTGTATGTGATCTTGTTTGTTAATTCATAGACAAATCTGAAAAAAACATGAATAAATGATTATACAAATCGCCCCTCTGGTCTATTCCACATGCTTATATTCTCATCAGCAGTTTCCAATTAATTTGGCGAAATATCTACAGGACTTGAAAGTCATTCAAATTGTATGTAAAATATTCGAAGCAATCCATGCCCATGATCCAATTGCCAATATTGTCTCTTTAGTTGATCGTATCTGGTACATAATTGCAAGCATTCGTATGACAATATTTAATATATTAAGGGTTGTTTGGTAGCCCAATGGGAGGCTCCCTCTTAATGCTTCTTAACCATTACTTATTAGTTATTAACTATTCAGATGCTATGAACCATTTAGAGATAATATTTTAAATTTCTAATTTATTAAGAGGTAGCATCTTAATGGATTAAGAGACTACCAAACAGCCCATGATGTTTTTTCATATAGATCGAGTTGTTAAAATTTATCAAAGTATTCTTATAAACTACTAATTTCTAATTTTATTATCAAAAACTCCTAGGCTTATGATTAATAACCACTATTGCAAAATTCGGCCTTCAAGGCCTTGGAATCGCAGCGTACTCGCTCTAAGGAGGTATCCTGAGGCGACTTTATGCGCCCCGAGAAGATCCAATGATTCAGTCAAAGGCAGCACTTCGAGGAGGTCTAAGGTATGTGATATTGTGGTGTATCTATCCTATTGATTTACTATGATTGGAGCTGTAAAAAGTTTGATGAATTATGGATTTGAACATGTATTTTTTTAAATATTAGTAAGCTTATTATGTTTTATATATATAAAATATGTAAAATAAATCCTCTCTAAGTAACCATGTCCGAGTACTTCACGAATACTTTTAAGTAGTACTCCCCGGATACTCCCACGAATACTTCTAGCGACTTTTGCAACGTTGTTAATAACAAGAATAAAAACATAGCGATAGAGAATAATTTTCAGTTTTAATATTTAAAACATTAGCATATATGTAGAGGTGTTCGAATCGGTTTTTTTTAAGAACCCTTCCGGTCAACAAAAGTCAAGAACCAGGTAGAGAGGAATCGGTTCCGCTTCCTAACCGGTTTTGAATGGTTTTTGGGTGGTTTTGGCCGGTTCCGGTTTTGGTAGGAAACGATGGTTCTGGAACCGGTTTATATGAACACCTCTAGCATATAAAGCTTTACCCTACTAACTATGTTTTATAAAAGAATAACAAAGAACTAGGTGCACACTACTAACTATGTTTCATGCTAATTTTTAGTAGTGTTTTTTCATACCAACTATGTTTTATTAAAAAATAAGAAGGCATATTATATAGATAAACCATTTATAAATTTTAAATCATAGTTATCACACATACTTAAATCTCAAACACAAATCTCTCCGATTCATTAAGGATGATCAGATACATTGACAAGGAAACCAGGTCTTGCCATTAATGCAGGCGACAACAATACGATTGCCCATTCTTTCTCTCTCATGCAACATAACTCTACCTAAACACACACACACACACACACACACACACATATATATATATATATATATATATGCGTGTCTCTATATATACATGTAACATAATTTACATTTAAGCAAGCCTTCATACATTCTAATAAACAACTCACGATACATTTGTTCTTGATAACCATGAGTTTCCTTGATCTAAACCTGCCCAAAAACTATTGCACTTTAGACCTCTTGCATGAATCTTCAATTTCTTCTTCAACAAGCAACTCGGAGCAACGTGTTTTCTCATGCAACTATTGTAGGAGAAAATTTCATAGTTCACAAGCACTTGGAGGTCATCAGAATGCTCACAAGCTCGAACGGACCTTGGCTAAGAAAACCAGATACCTGAGCTCAGAGGTTAAGCTTTGGGACCATGATTCAGACCATGTTGTTTGGGTGCTACCGTCAGACCATGTTTGGGTGCAACCGTCGTTCATGAACCAGGGACGTGTTCAAGAAGATATTCATCAGCTTGACTTGTCTCTCAGGCTTTGAGAAAATAATTGTACTATGGTGTTACATGATCCATGTATGCATCAATAATATATGGTAGATTGTAAACTGATATTTTGGTCTAATCAAATTGGTTCTTAAACAATCATAATTAATATTTAATATTTAGCCACTAGTAATTGGGTCTTTTTTTATGCTAAAGCACAAAATCATGCATACACATACATGCATTGTTTAAATTGTTGGAAAGATCAAGTGAAAAATGAGTTTTTCATGAAAATGAAAAATAAAAGTATTTTTTCTAACGTTAAACATAGTTAAAATTATACTTATTATTTTGTGGGTTTGTGTTCCAATATATGAGAACTTCATAGTGACCCAAATAATGTTAAAATAAAGCTAAAATGAATGAGATTTCAATGTTTGAACTTTTGTTTTTTGAAATTGTGAAAGCTCAAAAAATAACTTTACCCAATAAATATATCCTGTAGACAGAAAAACTATTGGTAAGGTTTAAAGAAAGTTGAATGTAGGAAACTTTACCTTTATCGCTATTAGAGGCTGCATTAACATAAATTTCTTACAAAACAAGAAGCATTTATAATTTTATACAGGAAAACCAAATAAAATGTAATATGTATCTGAGTTATTCATGTCTTAGAGAAAGAAGTTTGTTATCAACTTCTCTTACTATACAAATAAAGCCAAATCACAACACCTACAGAAATCCTAAAACTTACCGCAATCTAATCGATTCACTGAAGCGATTACAGTTAACCAACCGACAGTTTAAAAGCAGTTATTTCATTCATGATTCATCATCATCTAGCTCAACAATCTGCGCGCGTCTTTCAGCAGCTTTCTTCCTGACAAAAAACCCCCACCGCATCGCCGCCTTAATCTTCAACCAACCAACAACCGCTTTCCCGGGACGACTACGGTCATCATCAAAGTCAAAATTCAGAGCCGGTGATGGCATAAACGACGGAAAAGAAAACCCGTCTTCTGCCACGTTGCCGCCATGACCGCCATTCATACTGAACAACCGAAGAAGATGTTGCATGTCTTCATTCTCAAGCATCTCATGACTTCTCATTCGGATCTCTTCTTCTGACATGTTTTGAGACCAATCGTCAAACAGGTTCATGTTGGGTTGTTGGTTAACCGATGTGTTTACAGAATGGAACGATGATGATGATTGTGGTGGACCAAGGGCTAGCTCGGATCTATCATTTAACCCGTTGGTTTGTATCTGTTGAGAATTGGCGATTTGGTGACCGTTTGATGCATAATTGAGGTCATACTGACCGTGAACATGTGGGTTGGTGTTCATAAGTTGTGGCGCGGTTTGGTACGCGTTATCCAGACTGTTATTATAACCTGAACCCGAATGATGAGAAGGGATTATCAACACTCAAATTGCACACAGGTGATAAACTTGTTGTGACATATTAAATGATAATTAGAGATGATTATACAGATGTCCTTGTGGTTTGCAAAAAGTAACATGTTATGGTACTTCGGTACAAAGTAACAGGCCTGTGTTTTATGCTTTCATTTTTGTAACGAGTTTGGGTATGAAGGCTAACTTCCATTAACTTTTCCAGTAAATTGGGTGAAATGACCAAAATACCCTTTGTCTTTTTAATTAGTCAAAGGGTAAATTTGGGTCAATTCTCCCTAATTTAATGGAAAATTTAACATAAATACCCTTCGATTTTTTAATTAGTTAAAGTCAAAGGGTAAATAGTCAAAGAGCATTTGGGTCAATTCACCCTAATTAACGGAAAATTTAACATAAGTTATACCTTTTGACTTTTTAATTAGTTAAAGTCAAAGAGCATTTGGGTCAATTGACCCTAATTTAACTGAAAATTTAACCGAAACTAGCCTTAATATCCAAACTCGTTACAAGTTTGAAAACATAAAACCTAGACGTGTTATTTTAAATCATTATTCATTGGTACTCAAATCTGTTACTTTTCGGAAACAGCAAGAACCACTTGTGTAATTAACCTTAAGAATAAAAAACAAGATAAAAAAGAAGGTAGGTTTTGTTTTACCTCCCAATAGAAGGTTTGAATCAACAGAATGAGACTCAGAGGGACCCACAACAGGATGACGTGGCGGAAGTAGCTGATTATTTGAAGCTCTTGGATACTCAATTGAATAATCATTCCGAGAAACACCCGACCTTTTAGGTTGGTTGAAGCTCACAAGTGACTTGCCATCATACTCAACAACTTGACTCCAATTATCATATGCTTTTTTAACCAATGTATCCACATAAACCTACATGAAGAAAACATAAGATTAATAATTAACACATCACTCTAAATCTATAAGCTCAAGAAACAGGGCAAAACAGGTCTGAACACGAACACAAACCTGTTTATAAACATGTTACACAACACGAAACGACTCTACACGAGACTCGACAAACACGATTACAATATAACAAGATAAAATGAAAGTTACCAAAAATTACAATCCATAAAAATTGTATCCTTCAACAAGAATTATTTGTATTGTCGAAACAAAAATCCAAACATTACAATTCATAATAATGATGCAACTAGGGTTAGATAGAAACGTGACTGACAATAACATATATTTAAATATTTTTTAAAATTACTGAAAAAAAATAAACGGGTAAAATCATGTCATAAACGAGTTTAGGCGAGCTGAGACCTGTTCAAACACTATTTTAATCGTGTCATAAATGTGTCAACCTATTTATGACATGAAACTTGTTTAACTGAAACTCAAACTGGTACGTGTCAGGAACTGTCAGCCCTGTGTGTGTGTTAATGTGATATAAATCATACAATGCAAGCGGCAAGAACCTTTTGCGCGTCAGAAAGACAATCAACTGGTTGATATTGGTCACCAGCAATAAGACCACTTAGCTCATAAATATTGTTGAAAATAACACCAACATTTTTGTTATCCTCCGGATAATATGCATAAAACTTCCCACTCAACACACATGTTTTTGCATGTTCTATCAGAGCCTCCCACATCTTATTTGACATGCCGCTTCCAAGAATCTAAGATAGAATAAAAATGAAAATTATTTACAAATTTATAGAACAATAAAAATATATTATATTATATTCTTACATTTCGTAGCTTTTGGGAATCCCTCACAACAAGACGAAGAAAATCTTTAACTTTAAAAATCCCTTCTTTATTCAACCGCTTGTGGAATGATCCATCCTTGCCTATTTTCTCTAATCTCCATACCTCATCATTTAATGCAGGTGGATAATGTTTCTTGTACACTGTCAATGAGAAGAATGATTAATAATAAAAAAAAAATTAATGCATTTTGGTGAAGTAACTGGTTTGGGTACTAAACAAAAATGTAATATGTCTGGGGTTTGACCTAAGTGTGGTAACAAGTTTGGGTATTAAGGCTTACTTTCGTTAACTTTTCCGTTAAGTAAGGGTGAAATGACCAAAATGCCCTTTGACTTTTAGAATAATCAAAGTCAAAAAGTGAAAAGCCAAATAGCATTTTGGTCACTTCACCCTTACTTGAAAGGAAAACTTAACAAAAGTTTGTCTGCAATCTGCATACACTGAAAGCGCAAACCCCAAACTTGTTAGTTTTAAACCTCAGTACCAAAACTTGTTACTTTGCACAAACCACAGGAAACGTTTGTGTAACTAACTAAAATAAACCACCATACATTCTCCTCTATGATCTCTAACAGCAAAAGCTTCGGTCTTTGCTTCACGCACACGTACCCCTTCACAGAACCCCGAAGCCACCTTCAAACCAAGCCTAAACTTCCGACTCCGAATCCAACTTGAATTGTCAGTAAAAGTCAACTCGCCTAACGTCCCGACACCTTCTTTAAGTGTAACCTGCAAGTCTCCGGTCAACAATGGCCTCTTTCCTTCACGTTCTTTAACAACATGGCTTTCAAACTCTTCTTGTGTCCATCCTTCATCATCTTCATTGTTGAAATCGCCTTCGAGGACAACAATGTCGAGTTTTATCGATGATTCGGGTCCCGATGTAACAACATGACCCGTGTTAGCATCAACTAAAACTATATGAATTGCAGCACCATGTTCGCCTTCAACTTTGCCTCCGGTGTAGAGAGGTAAAGATAATCTGGATTTGAAGTGAAGCTGCAGATTTCTACCATCTGGTCCTTCAATACGCTTTGGTGAAGATCTGATATTTATCCCACCGCATTAGTTTGAATTAAAAAAGTTAGTTATTATTGATAATATAAAGCATAGATTCATTAACTGTTTCATAAATAACTAACAAAAAATTAAAGATTTTCCAGAATTCAGTAACCAGGTAAAAATAAATTATCATTGTTTTAAAATTTTTAATCAACCTAATCTAAGTGTCCATGATACATGGTTCATTGTGATCAGCCTTATAGTTCAGAAATATCTATCGATATAGCTTAAGTACGCGATGCATATTTAAAAATAAAATAAATAAATAAATACAACACACCTTCCATTGGTTAACCGAGCAGGACCTAGCTTTGCTAAAGCGCGCTCAACTTCCTCACTAACCTGTTCACAGAAAACAATTAGTGAGCTTGTGTAAGAATAAGTATAAAACCAGCAGAAATTCCATGTATTTCTTGAAAAAAAAAATTAAAAACAAAAAAGAAACAGAAAACAATATCTTCATAAAGTCGGGACGAATATGAGATACATAAATGCTACTGATCATTTACATTGACTTTAGAATGAGTTTAACGTGGTTAACTTGTAAAAGGGACCCACGTGGGTAACATTAGCTAATAATTAAAAAAAAAACAGGAGTTTGAATTCTGGAATATTTTAAAAAAAAATTGAAACGTAAAAGGCGGCATCTTACAACTCTTCGGAGAATAGGTTCCAAGGATGAACAAAGCTTTTGGAGACTATCCACCTTCAAAGCTTCCACAATTACACTGCACAAAATATTAAATGTATCAAAAGCAGAATTCATAATATTCTTTGCATTAAGACCAAGAAAAATGTGAGATTGAACTAATTATAAAGAAGAAACTTGACTAGTGATTTACACATAACCAACCTAAAAATGATTAAGACAGAATTCAAGGGTATTTCAGCACTTTGGAAAGAATTAGAAAGCAAATTGTCTAACTTTTCATAAACATAAGCATTCACACCTAGTTACTTGGCAAAACCTTGATGCTAATATAACTTCTCTTTTAAATTTTGAAGTAGTAAATGATATGAAATCTCATAATATTACAGAAACAATCTATAACTACAGAAACATTCATATTTTTCAGTGTTTGCATCTCAAAATATTGTAAAATCTCCCTTTTCATCCAAAATTAACCCATGATATGAAATCATGTGCTTAATACATGGATATTTCCTACAATTAGGAAATAATAATCACAGATACCGAAAAGTCAACTTTACAAGCGCCACAGAAGAAAATAGGATCCAACATAAGTGTCAAACCCAACTCAAATTCACCATCAACACATACAAAGGTAAATTATCAAGTAGTATATGAGAGTCAACGAACTTGCTTTTACAAAAGTTTACAGAACAACTAACAATTTAGCTGTCAAAAAGCCCTAATTCTGAATTAGATCTCAACGATAGAATCTCAACCAATAAACAAAATTAAAATCAAATTCATCAGTTACCTAGCTAAAGCCGGTCGCTTACGCTCCGGCTGCTGCTGTTCATCATCTTCCTGCAAACCCCGTTTCCCCCTTTCCCTAATCGAATTCTTCCTCTCCATGTTCCTCGTCTGCATCTCCACTCGCTTTTTCGAGCCAAAAACACAATCTACAAAGCTGAAAACAACGATATCAGGAAATCAGCGATAATGATTTATAATTGTTACCTAAACTATGTATAGTATACAAAAGTACCTGTGAGAATTCCAACTACGTAGTTTCTCTCACTAGAAAAGTTATAACACCCAGCGACTACGGGTCCAGAGAGGTCTTCTCTGAATACTAGCGAGTGTCGGAGGACGGAGATATTTTTGGGGAATATAAACGAGTAAACTAATGAAATGTTAAACACAGTTCGAGTAAACTAATTGGTTGGTTGTTTAATAAATGAACATTGAGAATTTGTTAATTTACTTGAATGAGTGAACATTAACGTTTAATGTGTTTGTAAACGTTCGGTGATGCGTTCATTTATGTTTCTTAGTTGTGTTCATTCGTTAAACGTTGGATATGTGATGTGAGCTGTACAATGACTCGCCAGTTAGGTAATTTTTGTCTCGGTAGCCACCAAAGTTTGGTCGAGTGTCATTGATGAGACCGTGTGTAAGGAAGTCTCGAGAGAAATGGTTTTTTAAAATATGCGCGAAAACTTAGACGGATACGCAACTGCATTCACAACGAGAATAATAATATTAGTAGAAACAAAAGCTTAAGAATAATAAACGAGAGTTAACATAACAAAGACTGAAAACTAAACATTAAAATTTATAACTATACTCATATAATGTTAACAAAAGAGAGAGCGTGAGGGGTTGCATGGCGTCATAACCAACGCAATCTTAGGCAATGTGTAGCACCCACATCATAGGGCGTGAGAGGATGCCAACTACGAATGTAGGCGTGATAGGCCTAACGTGAGTGTGATCATGAGTGTTGCCTTATGTTTTCAAAACAATGCATCTCACCATTTTTTTCCTCACATTTACTAACTCGTTACACCCTATTTTGATCACACTACTTACTTAACGTCTACGTGTCAACATGTTCTTGTAATCCTCACCTGATAAACATACACTTATAATAGATCCAGGCCTTTAAGATGTTGGTGTTCACCTTCACACCACCCGGTGTACCCCTGGAGTGGGCATGACTCAGGGGCCACCCACGCCCAAACACGTCGTCCCTCTCTTCTTGTGGTCGTTGCCCAACCAGGTGTGGGTGGAGCCACGCATGTGAGTGTTTTTTTTCAACAAATCATAATATAGCAATTCATCATACTATCAATTAAAATACACATCACCCTTAATTTTTTACCACTCACCCAGATATTTTCATCATTACTCACCAAGTTGGGTCACTCTCACTAGTATATCACACACTCACTGGAGCGTCGTAATCTTAAGATTGATGTGAGAAAGCTGAGAAAAATACAAAAGTTTAAGAGATTGTAAAAACTAAAAAGCGATATGGAAACAAAAGTGGTGCAACGATATATTTTTTTGTTTAGATAAATTGTGCATTTAAGTTGACCCAAAAGCTATATCAAAATCATTTAAAAAGCGTACGTATTAGTAAAAATAACTTTTGTTAGACTATCCAGTATACCGGGTTGTATGGGGGCTGTATTGGCTGCCACGCAGGAGAGAGAAATGGTAAAGTGAGTGAGTAAAATGATGAAAATGCATGGGCTGTATGGGGGGCTGTATTGGTTATTGATATGGTGTTTTGTGATTGGTAGGAGGGTGATGTGTAATATTTTGATTGGTTACAAACAAAAGAAAAAAAAATAAAATAAAAAATCTTGGAAAACGCCGGTATTGGGGTGACGCCGTGGTGGAAAACGCCCCATAAAGTTAGAGGCGGGGCGGTGTTGGGGCGTTTTGGGGGCGTTATAGGTGGGCAAAAC